>CALNHX010012898.1:0-21618 GCA_940337035.1 Agriotes lineatus
ATGTTTATGAGCATTTTAAATAAAGGTAAAAGAAACAGAATTATTATAATACGGTGCAAAGAGCATAAACCAGGCAGAACATGGCAATTGTAATATGGGACAGCAATATTTGAAAATCTGAGAAAAGTAGACAGTGGATTAAAAAATACAAGGAAAAAAGAACCACACCAACAGGATGGTTGAAACAAAATTGGTGATGAACAAGTCAGTGTAATTACGCGAGAGTGAAAAGACAATCTAAATAATACAAAGTGAGTGGCGTTATGAGACAGTTAATATAAAATTGAAAAGAGAATATTTTGGAATTAGAAAATTTTGTAAATAATTTTAGTTATAAGGAATATTAATTAAGAAGGTGGTTGTATTGAACTTGGTCAATATCGGTTTTTGTAGTTTAGATAGGCATTTGTTATGAAAGACCAGCAGGAGAAAAACATTTTGAATAAAATTAATTATTGACACACAGTTTTTTGGTCTCCCAGCAGGAGAAAACATTTTGAATAAAATTAATTATTGGACACACAGTTTTTGGTCTCTCATTTAAGTGCAATTTTAATATAGAAATACTTAATTTATAATAATAAAAAGTACACCATTGTGTAGAGAAATTAACAGTGCACCAGTGAAAGTGTGAGTGCGATTTCACTCACACAAAAATAATTTTCATCGTTACCACTCTCCGAGGACTTTGGCAGGAACCAGTGCAGATTACGATCATCAGTTACGGGCACAATTGAGTTCCTGAGCCCGAAATTCAACGTCAGCATATCCGTTCAGCGTGTAGGAGGTCCTCACAGTAGTCACAGCATCCCAGGGGTCCAGCTTCAGGCAGAGATCATCAGGAGACGCTACCCGAACGAGTTACCGCAGCACTGCAGAATATTCAGGGTAGATTGCAATCAAAGTATCGACATTAGGAACCGAAACGTTACTATTAGAGCAAGAGTACGTCTTACGGAAGCCAGATTCAGGCAGAGTAAAGCATCTATTAAAAGCAAATGTCCAGTAATTGCATAAAATCCAGATTGAGGTTAAGAAAAACAATTGCATGTTTGGCGTCGTTTAACAATCAACTGGAGGTTTTGCCTGCAAACAAAAGATAGATTAATGCCATCGAAGGCGCGAGAATTCAAAAATTACCTTATCGAATTCTCATAAAACTCCTTTTGTTAATTTAAAGCACAAAACGCGAACCGCAACAAATAAACCGATTTGTGTAAGAATTTTTACAGAGCAGCTAAGTAGCGTCTGCGCGATTGAAGTAAATTTACAGCCCAGTGGCGTATTACAGAAATTTTAATATTAACAAACCGGGGAACCCAAATCTGAGGAATGAGTTTTTCTTGTCTACCGAGCTAGCCTTCTGTAATGTTAAATTGCAGATGAATGAAATACAATGAAGGGCGGAATACTGTTTATTTGTTAGTAGTTAACGAACCCAGTTAAACAGAATTATTTTTGGTCAGTCTAACATTAAATTAAATAAATGTAAGTAAGGTAGGTGTAATTACAATTCAAATTATTACTATATTATATCATATCCATTACATTACCTATTACATAACATAAAACACTATTACAGTATATCGGATAGTGCTTCGTTTTCCGAGTTATCAACCATTAAATCTAAGAAATTATAACAAATGTTACTCATTTATGTTCGAATAAAACGTCATCTTAACTGTAAAGAATAAAGCAGTGTATTTTCCAACCATCAACAATAAAAAGTTTCTAACTATGTATATTAAAAGCGTATATTGAAAGCGTACGTTACCAACTCGAATAAAAATAATCGACAGCCCATGTACGGTTTCTCTTCTAGGAGTTGTGCATAACGTCTTTTAAATAGAACATAGTTTTGAGTTTATTAGTTATAATTGCTTCTGCATAACGGGTTGCCTACAAGTTGTTACATGATAAAAAAATCAGCCTGTATATTTTATCAAAATTTTCTCGGTTTTATGTCAGGAAGGAATACGCATGCAAAATATCGTCTTCCTCCAACAAATAGTTTTAAAGTTATACCGGCAACAGACAGACAGGCAGACAGATGAAATACAGAATATCTGTTTTTTCGTCATCTGAGGGTCCTGAAACGCGAAGGTCTGAAGAAATCTTGAAAAAATCATCGCGATTACAATATTAAAAAAGTAAATTTGACGCAAAATTATATTTTCAGAGATAATATAAAATGAAACGCAGAACAAAAAATATTGGAGGCAATAATTGTAAATTAGAGTAAATATACTTGAGTTTGTTTAGCATGATCTGAACATATAAACAGAAAATCAGTGCGTCAAGAGTGGAAGAAGGACATGATATCAATGAATGTACTATAATTATTGACGCAGATGGAGACATTGACCGCGGCAATTTTTGTTATAGACAGTACTTCAACGATATGGAAGCGCTAAGACAAAATCAGCGAAAATATTCATAGCATTGATGAGTAACAGTGACATGGTCTATAAAACGAGATTACTCTTCTGTCTTATACATGGTAATTTATTTCTCACATTCGAAGGTTCAACTTTCTGTTTTGAATGACTCTCCCAGAGCAACGACACTTCCCGGTGGTTTTTTCAGAGATAAACATTTTCTAGATTCTTTGTAATAATGACACCCTCCAGTTAACAAACGTTCATTAGGTACCCTCGATAAAAATTAGAATACATTCACTATATGTGCATTATATACAGATTGCAGCAGGCAACTAGGACCATAGCAAGAGCAAGGGGACTTTACATGTGGCCATAATTGTATTTAAAAAATTAAAAAATCGAATATACAGGGTGATTCGGGAGGAAGTGGCAATATTTTGAAGACATATCGAGGAAGTCAAAATAAGCAAAATAAACTCATATGTTCAAGTCCGATTTTCATTTGTTTCGGAGATATTTTGGATTAATTGTATATTTAAAAAAGCAAACAAAAATTTATTACAAAATGAATTACAAAAATAAACAAAATAGCATTAATTTACGACAAATTTTCGAAAACGCCACCGCCCACTTCGATACACTTATTTGCGCGTTTATAGACTGCACTAGTAGCGAGTTTCAATGAAAGATTGTTCTCTCTAATGATAGCTGCTGTATTAAGAATACGATCTAGTAACGCTTCCCTCGTTTCCACTTTAGTAGCATAAACTAACGACTTCATCCATCCCCAAAGGCAAAAATCGAGGGGAGTGAGATCCGGTAATCTCGGTGGCCAAGGATGCGGACCGCCTCTGCCAATCCAACGATCGCCGAAAGTGGTATTCAGAAAATTTTGTACATTATTAGAATAGTGAGGAGGCTCTCCATCATGTTCGAAGATAATTCGTTGTCGAATATTTAAAGGTGCTTCGTCCAATATTTCTTCTAAATTGGTCTTCTAAAAAACGTAAATATCCTTGTCCAGTAAGGCGCGCATCTAATACGAAAGGACCGAATAATTGATCATTTAGAATACCGCACCAAAAGTTAATGCTAAATCGATGTTGGAAATTGTGTTCTATCGTAGCATGGGGATTTTCGTCCGACCATCGATGATTATTGTGGCAATTGTTAATTCCATCTCGCGTAAATTGAGCTTCATCTGATCACAAAATGTCTTTACACAATCTTCTGTTTTCCCGAATCCAACGACAAAATTGTAGCCTTAAAGGATAATCGCCTTCGTGGAGATTTTGTACTTTTTGCAAATGATACGCGTTCAAACCCTGTTGTTTAAGTGTTTTCCAAGCCATTGTTTGTGGTATTTCAAATTGTATTGCGATGCGTCTTGTACTTATCTCTGGATTTTCGTCTACCACATCCAGAATATCTTCTTCAAGTCCAACAGCGATTCCGTGTTCTCTTTCAGAAACAATACTTGCACTTGGAAATGTCCCAGTTTCGCCGGCATGTGTAAAAACAGTTTGAAATACTCGCTTGTTAGGAATTCTTCGATTCGGAAAACGACGTCGATACTCCTCCACTGCACGAACATTACTACCAGAACCTACAGAACCCATAAACAAATATCATATCGGCATATTCTTTATGACTAAATTTGTGGGGCATTTTTACAACTTCATAAAACTAATGTTGAACAACTGTCACTTTGAGATTTCACATTTTAAGAAAAAGTCAATTATCCCTGAAACAAATGAAAATCGGACTTAAACATATGAGCTTATTTTGCTTAGTTTGGCTTCCTCGGCATGTCCTCAAAATATTGCCACTTCCTCCCGAATCACCCTGTATACCTTATATTTATAATGATCCTAACGACCTACCGATATCGTACATTGATTGTTCGTTTGTTTAAACACCACGACGACGGCCACATGCATATTCTCCTTGCTTTTGTAATGTTCCTAGTCGCCTGCCGCATTCTGTATATTCGACACGTACTACTTAGTTGCAAATTCAAATACTTGATTATGATCAAATTGAAAACAGCACTTAGCATAAATTAGAAAAAGTTTAGAGAAATTGTTGGTATTTCATTGCATTTTAGAAATATTAATAATGGTGATTGCTTTATTCTACGTCTAAATGTAAACATGTTGCTGATTTACATATTTTACTAACTACGTTTATTTCAACAGTAGAAATCAATATTCCCATTACGAGTTTTCTATTTTTTATTGAAATTATATGAAAAAGTATTCTAGCATTAAACATTTTTTTCAATGTACTTTTTAGTGGGACATAGCCTGCCGGGCTTGACCATTTGTACTACGCGACCAATTCAAAATTGTATGGAAATTTTGATGAAACTCCATAGATTGTATAAAGACAGTAACCTCTTTGGTGTTAAAGAAAAGTCGGAAAATTTAATTTAGCCAAGTTGTCTCGCAGGGTGAATGTAAATATTGTAACTCGAGAGCGACATAACCTATTGGGATGATTTTTGCGGAAAATTAATGCAAAGAACTCAAAAGGTTTTTGACGAAATCGCGATATTCTCGCCACCATTAAGAGACGGTAAGCGGTAACGTAAATACGCTGTCGCAATGGTGTTGTGAAATACATACTCGCCTGCCGAGCCAGGGATCGCAAGTTCGAATCTTGGCTTCAGCGATTTTTTTAAAAGTTATCGAAAGATGCGAATGCAAATGTCTATCGGCTCTTTAGCGATGATAAAATGACTAACATTTTCCTAACACCATATTTGAATACTTTTGGCTTTGCGGGCAAGTGAAGAATCTTACACAATCTGATGAGGTATTATTACTTTCAAACTCGGTAATTTTTACTAATTTGCACTTTTTGCCTTAACCGCTCAATCAATCGCAACCAAGCCAAAATTGTATGAAAGGTCTCATGAAACTGCATAACGTTTGTGATGATAGCAATCACTTTGGTGTTAAATATAGAATCTTGAGAACGACATAATCTATCAGGATGATTTGTGCGGCAGTTTGTGTGGTATATTAATGGAAAGAACTCAAAAGCTTTTGGATGAGATTGGTGGTTTCAAAAAAGACATATTTATCGACTTACTCACGTTATCAGTAATAGAAGTTAAGCGGTTACGTGACTACGCTCACAGTATGGTGTTTATAGGACTGCCGAGGCAGTTGTCGCAAGTTCGCATCTCGCTACGGACAATATATATTTTTGAAAGTTATCGAAGAATGCGAATGCAAATTTTTATCTTTTCTCACCTTTAAAATGTAAAATGCCACATTATCTGCACTCTGTCCCATTCGCACCCTCCGTTAATTGTAAGTGTTGCTAAATCGCTAACTTGATTTTAAACCGATTTTCACCGTGTAAGCTTCTCAATAATTAGTTCCCGTATCCCTTGCAGGAAATCTCACGAGCGCATGACAATAATCACTCCATCTCAATATTGTGCCGAAGTATCGGTAAGGAACTTTCACTTTCTAATTTTTTGGTTTGTTATATTTAAAACTACATGACGTCATACTAATGAAACAGTTATTCTGAAACACGCTGCACTCCTACTAGACTGATATAATCTACGTAGTTTAGAATGTATATAACGGTTGGTGTTCCGTATGTTTTGAAAATATTCTATATTTTATAATGTTTTATTTATGACTTATATAAATTTAAAAAGCAGAACATACATTGCTGCTTTTATTTGTCAGAACTAACAAAAACTACACTTCGTTCTTGCAATAATATTATAATAATGCATTTGTAAATTGTAGGTACATGTAATAACACTATGTTGACAATGACATTTATCTACTTTGATGTCACAATATGGATATTATAACACCGAAAACAGTGTTACAATAGAGTCCATTATAACACTGTTTTCGCATTGTTATTTTCATATGAAAAACATTGCCTACCTTGTTTCAGCTAACTGACAAATAGTCATCTTTATGAAATGTCAAAATTCACAGTTTTTGATTATTTTTTATGCAAAATAGTATATTATACTTTTTTAATAAGAGGCGATGCAGCACTCGGTCCATTGGAGTAATTGTCCCTGCGCTCGTTGTGCCCCAAACCTATTCGTAGGCCCAATACGCCCTCTTATTAAACTAGTATAATAATATACTATTGTAAATAGGTTTTCATATGTATTTATTGTTAATGAACTTGTTTCAGAGTTCTGATAGTGAAAATTTACCCTTAAACTAGATATTTTGAATGAAACCTAACTTTTGAAACTCTCGTGCGTAGACATCAATGTATGTCTGTGCGGCCACAGCAATAGAAACCGGATATATTTATCACGTGGCCAAGAAGTGATAATTGGATGTTCCATTTATATAACTTTTAATTTCTTTGAAATGAGCTGGTCTACGCAAGATAATAAATTGATGAAATGTTTGTTTTGCTGATAAGACCGGAATTAGAATAGGACAGAGGCTGTTTTATAATAAAATTATAACGTATAACAGAACGCCTCAAGGCAATTACCAATTTTAAATATATTTTAACAGTTGTGACAAAAATTTGTATTTAAATAATAGTGACGAAATTTGCACTGAATTATATGCATATTTGTAAGAAATTATCAATGTTTACATGCTTCCGTGAATAATTTTATAAACAGTCTACGGTTTACTAAACAAACAGCGGAAAATTTAATTTATACAGCGGATGTAAATAAACACTGCAACTTAGGTATTTTTAGAAATGTAATTTACACTACAAACTTCTCCTTACAATTACTTTTTTTAATTTGGCATGACAAATGCTCTCTGTCGTCTTTTAAAGGCTTTATCCTGAACTAGAAAATGTTAAGAGAAAGTAAGTTGGTTTCCAACTGCAGCGATACCGAGGATATTAAAAAATAACTGTTTTATTTTAAAGAAATACAAATTTCTAGAAATACTTCTTATACTAGTTTCTAGAGTTTCAGCTAATGTTTGTAATACGTTTTTCTCTAAGTGGGGTTCGCTTATTCTTGGTCGACTGCACTCATTCTGGGATAGTTAGGGTGTTATTCTTATCGATTTTCGCGAACCAGTGATCACAATAAGTAGCCAGCGAAATATAGTGACCTTAAAAGAGCTCAAAGACGCCCTTAGAAAAAAGGCCACGGAAAAATGTAGGTAGCATTGTCGGACACCATGACAATGCAAGGCCCCATACTGCATTTGCTACCCAAGAGGAGATCCAGAAGCCGGGATGGTCAGTTATTCCACATCCAGCATTTAGTTCTGATTTAGTCCAACGGACTTATTTGTTTGGGCCAATAAAAAAAAGTATGAAAGGAATTAAATTCGAATCATTAAAGGAGGTAGAATATGTAAAATAAAAACACGAATTCATCTTGTTTTTTCAAAGCGAATTTGAGAGATGGGTTTCACGGTGGCGCACATGTTTAGAAAAAGATTATGTTGAAAAATAATGTGTAGTTCAAAGTTTGAATAACTAATATACGAGATTTTTCTTTAGATATTTCTTAATTTAACGGTATTACAGCCATTACTTACGTTATAAACCTCGTATACATGTTGCTATGTTTTCATCAGAGCAAAAATTATTTTTCAGCCTTTTGAGTCAAAAGTCCGGCAAAAGGACCTTCCCTATTGCAAAAAAGAAAGAAGCAGAAAATGGTAATTTACGTTACAAGGCCGGAAAATGACTTATTAAAGTACGACTTTAGATGTTTACGGACGAGGCGAGGAACGAGCCGAGTCTGGAATTTCTAAACGAGTAATTTAATAATATATTACGGCCGTGTATCGTACAATGTTTTATTTCATACTGTTTTATACAACATGTTCATTGAAAAGTCCATAAGGGGCGGCTGTGAAAATTCAAACGTATGAATATGTTGGTGGCACTGTAAGTCTGTCAAATTTGAGGTTCCCCAACCTGATAACCTTGAATCTGACATAGACTTACAGTGTCACCAACTTATTATTCAGCAGTTGCCCTAGCAACACTTTCCGGCCTAGTGATGTAATGTTCCACTCCGGCCTTGTGATGTAATGTTCCCACTTTCCGGCCTTGTGATGTAATGTGGCATGTGGCAAGGCAGAACGATGGCAGATGGACGAAAAGGATAATTGAATGGAGACCAAGATCAAATAAGCGAAGTCAAGGAAGACCACCTACCCGATGGACAGACGACCTAAAAAGAATATCAACCAACTGGATTGCAACTGCACAAAATAGAGAGACGTGGAAACATCTGGAGGAGGCCTATATTCGACAGCGGACAAATTGTGGCTGATTGATGATGATGATGATGATGATGTAATGTTCCACTTTCTGAACTCAAATTAATGACGTAAAGTCGTATTTTCCGGTCAGTATGAAATAAAATATTTGTATTTGTGAATAACATATACTATGCCATTAACATCAGCGTGTTTTAAAAATTATGTCAAGTAAATGGCGGCCTCCATTAGTGACGAAGCCTTTCTCGAAAGTTGTGCATAGCTTTACGTGTCATTTCTGACGGACTGGCAGCAACTTCCTAGGTGATTTACTCTTTAAAAGCTTCCAGGGTACTAGGGCGATGTTTGTACACCTGTGCATTCAAGTGTCCCCAAAGGAAACTCTCTGAACTCACTGAAACGGCAAGTACACCGCTATCGATCGATACCCCCTCCACAGCCGCATCCCCACAACAGCTCATCCAGTGGGCTCTCCAAGTATGGGAGGTCTTTTTGTCGGATCCTGTACATTAATGTCGCAAGTA
Organism: Agriotes lineatus; assembly: GCA_940337035.1. Taxonomy (NCBI): domain Eukaryota; kingdom Metazoa; phylum Arthropoda; class Insecta; order Coleoptera; family Elateridae; genus Agriotes; species Agriotes lineatus. The sequence goes on from CALNHX010012898.1 coordinate 9,118, forward strand.
GAAATACAATGTGACAAAAAGATTATTGCAAATTAATAAAAAGAAGTGATAAATAACAATGTAACTAACAGAGAACTCAATATGAAGAAGGTTCGAAAAATAAATTAAATATATACTGTTTGAGGCTTTTGCGGTTACTCGAATTATTCTTCTTAACATAGAATTTCGGCTTAGACCACTTAGTATTTGTAGATGAACACCCAGCATTTTCTGATTTAATGTGCCTTGCACCTAGTGAAGTCGAGCAAAAACCCGCGCGATGGTCATGCTCTATGGTGGATCGTGTTGTTTGAGCATCTTGAAAAAGTGGATACTTAGGCAGATTTGGCCTTTTTACGGTTTGTGTATGCATATTCACTAACGTTTGGCTGCATCTCTCGGCGCCTCGTGGCACGGCTATCACGGAAAAAAGTTGGTCCCGGCGGTCATACAACATCATGACAGTCGTTAGTGGGGTTGGAAGTCCTCATAACTGCACAGCGACGCCTATAATTGGCCTAACGGCTGTTGGCTGAGTGCGAATTAAATTAAATTAAATTAAAAAAAAAAGACCTTGCAGCTTGCATCATCAGAATAAAAGTCGCACTAAGAACCGAAGAAAAAAAAGGAAAGGTTAAGGTTATTTCAATTCCCCAATTGGGGGCGGGCTGCTTTAGCGACCTTCGGTCCCTCTTCAGCCAAGAACGGGAAACTATAGGATGGGTGAGAGAAAGGAGGGGTGGAGAATGGAAGAAAGGTCAGGAAAGGTGGAGAAATACTGCCCCGGCATTCACCTCAGAGGAGGTACTCTGTTGACTCAGGAAAACCACCTAAATACCTGAATCAAGGCAAACGGTCGGGGGAGTCGAACCCAGGACCTCCCGAATGCTAGGTAGACGTGCAATTGACAATAGCTTTACCACGTACCATTTTTGCAAAAATAATACAACACCAGACTGTCAATATGTTATTAAACAATAAACAGAACTGTTGCACTTCAAATTGCGCTCTTATGGGCCTAATGAAATGAATCTCTATATTAATTTCTAAATTAGTTTTTCCGACATGTGTATACTAAAAAGAAAAAACTCCTTATTTTTGCCACAGCATGCTATTTGTTTTAAATTAAAATTCTTAAAATTGAAGTTTGCCTATAATCGGTTGCCGATATATAGGGGAAAACAATAAAAAATAAGGGAATTTTTGTTTTTAGTATACATACGAGTATCCCCTATGTATACTTTTAAAAAGAACGCACGGTATGTCTCACTGTGGTGACACAGGGGGAGGGAAAATGGGGAAAGAAAGGGGGACGTCTCATTACAGATTTTCCACCCCTCTGAGGCCACTGCTCGTTCCCCCACCGTCACCGCACCCCATAAAGCAACACACCGTCTCCTGTCACATGACACAGGAAGAGGGGCTAAAAGGAGAAGGAGTGGGGGCGTCTCGCCTGACCCCTTACCTTCGGCTTCGTTTCATAATTTTCATGTCTCGTGCATAAACGTCCACTTTTAGCAGTTGTTGCACAAATAGCTATTTTATGCGGGCTCTTTATACCATATTCATGGCAGGCATTTTATAAAGTAAAAATTACTGAACTAACTCTTAATGTCATCAAATAACAAATTAATTTGAGTATAGCTGTCAACTTTTTTCGAGTCAAGGCAACTCATATTTAAAAAACATGAAAACTTTTGATTAATATTATTCAATGAAAATTGACAAAAATAATTTAATTTTTGATAGCATTAGATGAGCAATAATTTTCTTTTTCTATTGATACCAAAACATTTTTTGTAAGTTGAATTGGCTAGCAGGAATCCATAAAACTGTTAAAAACAATGTTAAATCTCTATGTTTCAGTAAAGGGCATTATTATGCTCTTTGGATCCAGTTTTAAAGTGGACACCCGGTATTTCTATTGAAAATTTGCGGAGATGTTCTATGAAGCTTTGAAACAACGGCACCAGACAAATTTCGAAAAAACCAAAATGATTTTTTTCTCTCAAAAATGGAGAATGGAGAAAATATTTTTTTTTCATTTTCACAGAAGATAATTCTCTCTTAAGCCTGTATGACAGGACGCTAAATTTTGTGCAAAATTTACTTGTAAATTTTCAAATAAATTTACTGATAATTGTTTTTTTCAAAATAGTAATTTACGATACAAGTGCGTAAAGCTACTCTTTAGGCACGAGTGGGGTAGAGTTAAAACGCGAGTGAGCGAGCTTTTTAAGCCCCGCGAGTGACTAAAGATGCTTTACGCATGTATATCGTACAATATTTTATCTACAATAGAATCTAGAAAACACGGTAAATATGAAAAAAAACATTTAATGTAAATTAGGATTACCAGCAACCGGTCGTAATTTTGGGTGTTTTAAAAATTTTAAAACACGTTGCTACTCACAACGTGCCTAATGAAATCTTTTAAATACATATCGAAACATATGGAGCAACTGATAAAGCGTAAGTTGACTTGCAGCTTGGTACGTAAAACTTCAAAGGCATTTTTGGAACTTATATGAACTTGTCAAAATAGTTTTTAGTGTCAAATATATTTCAAACAAACAAAACTTAGTGTGTCTTGAAATGGCCTAGCACACAATCTGGCAACAGAGCCAGTGTCATGGCCTGGAACAATATAGACCGCCGCCGCCGTGGATATACCCTTTGATGCAAATGCCCTACCAAGTCAGAAAGAACTAAATTACATCTTGACTTTGAAATATGTTCCTAAAAATATACAAAACACTTAACAAAAAAAATTTTTATTGACCGTTATAATTATTACACTCGTTGTTGTTTTGTACATGTCATCGTATTTTCCTTTTTGCTTGATACAGGTAAACTTAATGCAGTGTAAACTGTTACCTGTCACAGTGATAGATGTGTTCATTAACAAATTGCAATCTGACATTCACCTACAGACTTCAGTTAAGACATGACTACTATCCCTACTATCAAGGCGCTCTAAATTGTTCCAGGCCATGACAGGCCTATAAAGTGACCTTTGGAATGGCCTACCACAATCTGGCAACATGGATTCGCCAACCTTCAACAAAAAATTACTAGGTAGTTTTGGTCACCAAAAGAACAATCTGTCAGTGCTCTATCCCTGTCATTGTGATATATGCCGGTTGAAAAAAATCTCTAAAATCACTGCTATTTACATCGTAGTGCCTCACTTCACCGTAATATTCGATTTAAAAACAATTGATAATGGGTAGGTGCCTAATTCTTCATTGTTACTAATTTTGACTTATTCTAAAATAGTAATTTATTCAACAGTAATATCCCAAGTGCATTAAAATAGCCGATTAAATTTTGACTTTTTGTCAGAATGTTTTGCTAAGAAATTTCTCAAGTAAATTTGCCGCTCAACAAGAATCCCGAGTGCGCAGCACGAGAGATTTTGGGGTGGAAAATTTACGATATATATTTCTTCAGAGCAAAACATGCTGATAGAAAATCGTCAAAATTTATTTAGGCTAGTTTACATGCACGCGGGATGTTCGGCGTGATTATTTCCTAAATAAATAGATAAAATTCAGTTGGCGAAGTACCTTTAATAATCATGTTAAAATTATTCACAAGCAATTAAATTTCGACACAAATTTAACCGCGGTTAAGTTTTGACGTTTAAATTCTAGTCGTTATTAAACTGACAGAAACCATGGTGATTACGCATTATTACCGATATGAAGGAAATAATCAAAATAACTTGCCTGGAAGCTAGTGATATTGCAGTCAGAACAAGTATGTTCATCTTATTGCCCTTTATATCCTCTCTTTTAAAGTACTTTGCACACACAACACTAGCCATTCCAATCCGCTAGTTATCTAAATGCAAAATCTCTTTCCGTTTTTGTGTCACCGTTCCATTAGATGGAAACTCGAACACGTTAACATATGGAGCAACTGATGAAGCGTAAGTTGACTTGCAGCTCGGTACGTAACACTTCAAAGGCATTTTTGGAACTTATATGTACTGCGTTGTCAAAATAGTTTTTATCTACGACCACTACTAAAAGTAGACCTTTTAGCGCTAGCTTGTTTCACTAAAAGTGACGTTTTATAGTTTACCGTGTTTAAAGAAATCAGCTGTTTACTTTTAGCACGCGGACTAAAAGTGAAGTGAGGTTATAAAACTACAATTTCGAACTGGAAGTGAAGTTGTAAAGTTATTCTAGTTGCTTCTTGCGTTACAGATAAAGCGTTTTTGAAATAATTAAAGCGTTATGTAATGAATACAGTCATATGTGGAGTATCAATAATTACATTTCGTAACTCACCTTGACAGCACGGACGTGGCCAAACAATCGCCCGCGCGGCGTAGGCTACTGTTCATTATGACATAAATTAAAAGTGCCGCAGATGCGAACCTTTTTTAAATCGATATATATGGATTAATAACGGTAAAATTAAGGTCGTAGATAAAATATTGTATGCAACGCGTGCTAAAAGTCGGTTATGCGCGAGACATGAAAATTATTAAACGAAGCCGAAGGCTGAGTTTCATAATTTTCATGTCTCGCGCATAAACGTCGACTTTTAGCACTTGTTGCATAAATAGCTATTAATGTCAAATATATTTCAAACAAACAAAACTTAGTGTGTCTTGGAATGGCCTAGCACAAAATCTGGCAACAGAGCCAGTGTCATGGACCGCCTTGCTACTAAAAAAAATCTGGTGTGATACACTCGGAGACCCATACACTCACACAACTTCCTTTTACAGTGATCTTATAATTAGCCAAACATTTGATTTTTAATTTCTAAACATTGCAAAAATTGCAAATTCTACAAAAACGGTACAAAATATAGAGTTAGTTGAAGAGACAATTTTTTTCTAGAATTTTACTCTGAATTAAAAAATGTAATAATATACCGGGTATTTAAAATACATTAAAAATGTACTAAAAATATGAAGTTTGAAAAAAATCGTTAGAGCCGTTTTTGAACTTTTGACTTATATATGAAGTTTCAATGCCATACCTCTTTTCGTTTTTGAGATATTCTTTTCACAGACACACAGACACACAGACAGACAGACCAATGAAAAAAAATATGTTTTTTGGGATCAGGGGACTCTAAAACGTGAAGATCTGTTGAAAACTCAATTTCGAATTTTTGGGGTGAATCCAATACTTCCTTGATCGTAAAAGGAAGTAATAGATTTACTATCTTTCTTTCCAAGGCCTACCCTAAATAAGTTTTTTTTTTGGAACACACGATATATCACACATTAAAATTTAGTGTATAGGTGGTTGCCTATAAATGACAATAAAACAATGCATTGACATGTTCTTTTTTTATAAAAGTATACATAGCTCGTAGTATGTATACTTATACAAAAAAAATGAAATTTCCTGTTTATTTAAGAGCAAGTGAGAATAAAAACTAAGTTGGTATAGAACAATTGACATATTAACAAGTTCTGGAATGAACTACTTTGCTGCCATCTATAATAATTCTTCTAATGCAAAAGTTTCGATTGAATAAGCGCGCGGTAACCGGTGTGTTATGTTGTATTGCTACTCTTCGAAGTTGAACATTCGTTTATAAAATTATCTTTATAAGTAATTGTTGTTATTTATTTCCTATCATTACAAGAAATCCACGATGAGTCGTAGAAAGAAAGCGAAGGTATGAATATTTTGATTTGTATTACTGGTTTATGTTTAAAAACCAACTCAGTTATTTTAAGGTTATGTTATTTATTTTTATTCTAAATATTACAGGTAGAATATAAAGAAATTGAAGAAAAATATGATACTTTAGAGGAGACAGACTCGACTGCAACAGCAGAAAAACAAAAAACATTATCTGACAAAAAGTTAGCTTCAGCTGCGAGCTCTTCCAAAGCAGCTAAAAAGGAAGTAAAAAAAGAGGAAATTAAGAAGGAAGACAAAAAAGAACCAGAGCCAGAATCGGAATTAGATGATCCTGTAGTAAGAGAATTGTTTTCGGGCCTAGAAGGAGCAGCGTTTCAAAGCAGAATGCCTTTCGATAAAATGACTTCCACCGAGGCAGCTTGCTTCCCAGACATTGCACAGTCTTCACTAGCTAGTGTTAAAGTTTATTTACATGTTCGTAATCGTATATTACAAATGTGGTTAGATAATTCAAAGCAGCAGTTGTTGTTGGAACACTGCTACGACAAAATTGAACCACCTTACAATAGCGATACCCCGCTTGTTACTCGCACTCATGCATTTTTGGAAAGGAATGGATTCATTAATTTTGGCATTTTTAAGCGCCTTAAACCTCTGCCCACACAAAAATCTGGGAAAGTTATTGTTATTGGAGCCGGCATTGCTGGACTTGCTGCTGCACGACAACTTCAGCAGTTTGGAATGGAAGTAATTGTTTTAGAAGCTAGAGACAGAGTTGGAGGACGTATTGCGACATTTAGGAAAGGTACGTGGAGGTTGAACATGCATTATAGTTCATTTTGAAATTGTGTAATTCGAAGCAAGCCATAATGTTAATTTAATAGAAATGTTATAACAATATTTCCAATTAACATTATTGTATATTTTGAAAAATAAGGGTACTTGATACCTGAGCCATTTTCATATTTTCGAACCTCCCCCGTATACGAAAGGGGATATTTAAATTTTGGCAAGTGCATTTGTAGTTTGAGAACAAGCAGGGTTTTTTATAAAGAGTGATTTTTTTCTGAGAAGTCAAAAATAAAACTTTTTTTCCTTCTTTGTAATCCAATCCGGGACATACTGTATAATATTGGAAAAATGTCACGTCGTATTGGCAATCTTAAAATTTAAAAACATGTTAAATTAAGTTACCATCACGCTTCACAATGAATTATATAATTTTCCCTCCTATCAGACATTAATTGATACTTTTCGGACGTGTTTTCGGGCTGCAAAATGTATGATTCCAGTATCTTATCATTGTTGTTAAACAACAAAACATAACGGTACGGCAATGTACTTGTTGCTAATATTACAAGAAATTACAATATGGGAATAACTTTAATGGCCTCCTGACTTGTGAACAACACATTCATACACCGTTGACGTCCACCATAACTACCATTTTACAGTTAGTCTGTGTTGTTGCTCATCCGGTACGGTAAAATAACTAAGACATTTTTTAGCTTTCAGAGACCCTTAAAGAAAAAAGTTGCTTTGTACTAATAACCAGTATTTGCAGAAATGCTAGTTATGTAATTTCTCGTTCAGTTTAGTTTAGGAGAAATAAAGAAAATGATATTTTCCACTTTGATTTTTCACGCTTCAAAGCGTTAACAGCGTACATAAATCAAACTAGTAGAGACACTCACTGTCGGTTCCTTTGATGTCAAAATACCGATTTTGATGACCTTGAACGGCTCCTGGGGGGTACTTTCCGATGGTACTAACAGATGGCACCACTACTTTATCACATATGATTGGTAGCAGAGCTAGTAACTGGCTCTGATTGGTAGAATTTTGCGCTGCCATCTGACAGTCAAGCTTAGAAATACCTCCCCCCCCCCCCCGAGTTACTGTCCCAGGCACTCGAGAGAGGTTTCAACATTCGGCATGAGTGTCTCTACCTGTTTGATGTATGTACGCTGGCGTTAACTACAAAATATACTGAAGCAGCTTGCTTGATGGCAACGACGGTTTTGATATTAGAACATAAAATCTCGAATTTATAAAAAATGTAAAAATAATGTCGACCAAAAAATGTTATACAATTTTTTAAAGCACTTTGCTACGTGTTGTGCTTCAAAAGTAACCTACCGCACTTGTAATGTAAATTACTATTTTGCCTTTGGCAGGTAAAAAGGTAAAATATTTATTGATTTTTGGGATTATTCCAATTTGAGAAAAAATAGTATGTAGGTATAATGCATAAGAAAAGTTGACTTGCCATACTCCAGTGGTGCTTAACTTGGCTTATTCCTTGTCGAGCAAATTTCCACCATCGACCGGGAATCTATTACTTTTCTTACTAGTTATACAGTATACTAGAAAAACAATAGCATTTTGTGTAACTAGTGTAAGTGATATCAAAGGAATCTAGGAGGGCCACCACTTCTTCAATTTAGACATACATTTTTTCTCCAATCAGATTAAACCCAACAATCAATTACTTTATTGTCATTTATAAATGTCAAAAGTTGTAGGAAAAATTTTACTGGCCTACGCTAGAACAGCTATTCCCGTACTGGTATTTTTGCTGTCATTTTCGTACCATTCTTGTCTAGCAACAAAATAACACACCAGAATAATCCATTTTGCAGACCAAAAATGCATCAGAAAGATATAATTTTGTGCCTAATCAGAAGAAAAAATCTATATTTATGAAATTTTAGGTAATTACATTGCTGACCTGGGAGCAATGGTAGTAACGGGCCTAGGAGGAAATCCAGTGACTGTACTAAGCAAACAAATAGATATGGAGCTTCATCGTATTAGACAAAAATGTCCATTGTATCAGTCAAGTGGTGTAACGGTCGATAAAGACAAAGATGAAATGGTTGAACGTGAATTTAATCGCCTGTTAGAAGCAACATCATATTTGTCCCACCAGTTAGATTTTAATTATGCTGGTAATAAGCCTGTAAGCCTCGGCCAGGCCCTGGAATGGGTAATTAAGCTGCAAGAGAAGCATGTTAAAGAAAAGCAAATTCAGCACCTAAAGGCTGTTATAACACTGCAGGAAAAGCTTAAAATTACTCACAAACTTTTAGTTGGTGTTAAAGAACATATGGACGAGACTAATGCACGATATAAAGAGTTAGGGTGTATCGTTAAAAGAAATGTGGAACTTGAATTTGCTTATCGAAGCAGCTTGCGTGATCTAAATGCTTGTGCTAAGGAATGGGATCAGTTGCAAGAGCAAGCTAAGGAAATTGAAGAAAAATTGAAAGAACTAGAAAGTTCACCACCAAGGTATTTTTGTAATATTAAATTGTACTTGATAGTTTAAAAATTTTAAGGCTATGTGCTGAAGTGTAGAAACTCTTTGAACGATTTTTTGTCTAAAGGTTTTCTAACTGCTTAAAATATGAATTTAATATTTTATCTAACACCTCCTGATTATTGTGATGTTATAGCTGTGCCAATTTCAATTGAATTATATAGGTCATAATCATAACCCACAGGTGACTTACATGTACTATTACTCACACCCGTGTCACTTTGACTTTCCATTTTTATAGTTGTCAATACAATTTTCTTTGGTATTGAGTAGTTTGATAAAAATTTTTTTGGCATGAATGTGAAATTTCAAATAATTCACTCGATAAAATACTCCACTCAGCTGATGGCTTTGATGCCTCAACTTTTCTCACGTAACTAATTTGTAACAGTTGTACAGACTGATGAATAAAAAAACCAATTAGGGCAGGCTGTGAAATGTGTTATACGTTTGGCAGTACTGAAGTGTATTGTCAGTCTATGTCAAATTCGAGGTTAGTAGGTTAGGTTTTGTTTGTTGTTTGACACAGTGAAACAATTTTTTGGCTTTGCCTAATTGTTTCGCCATTTATCCAATTATTTCAGGCTTAACCTGTATATTTTTAGTTAAATTATAAATCCTTTTGCATTTCGAATTCGTAAATTTTCCAAAACAACGCATTTTGTACCTGCATCAAGTTCTTATCGTTTGCGCAATGCCCTCTCGACCTCCGCGCTATCTCTTATCAGAGTGCGAGCCTTCCTCGAGGAAACGAAATTGTCGTCCGGGGCACTCATTCTTTTCACCTCGGGCAGCGCATTTCGCGCGGCCGAGATTTTATGTTAATTATATTAAATTACGTGCGCTCAACCAATTTCAATGAGCAATGTGTTTTCTAAGGGCTGATTATTATCAGGTACGATTGCGCTTTTCTGTCTTATTATCCCCATAGTAATTACATTTTTTGTTAGCTCTTAATTACCAGTTCCGTTTCAACAACGAGTTTATCTTGGAGGCCAAGCCTTATCGCACTTTCGACACCTGCTGGGTTCGGCGTTTTGCGGCCTTTTGAAGATGCTTTTGCTGCCTTTTTGGGGATGCTTCTGCAGCAATTTTCTGCGCATCCTTGGCGATTCCAACAAGGGTTGTAGCCGTTCACGTCCAGCTTATTTTGCGAGGTTAGTTGTGCTGTTCCGAGATTTATCGTGTTTTTGATGATCTGAACCTACGATCTAAGGCCGCCGATATTTGAGCTAGTCGGCCATCGCGGTGAGTAAGTAACAGTTTCTCAGAGCTGCCGTGGTGTATAAATGGTAGGGGGGTTGATCTGCGATTTTTACTACCATTGCTTATTTTATTAATTAATCGCAGGTCGGCTTTCTTATTGTTTCAACAGACTGACGTAAAACTTAACCTGCAAATCTCGAATTTGACATAGATTGACAATACACTTCAGTACTGCCAAACATATAACACATTTCACAGCCGGCCCTAATTGGTTTTTTTATTGATCTATCTGTAGTATAAATAACTATAGTTAATTCAGATTCAAGATAGAACAAAATCGGCAACCCAAATTACAAATATCAGCAGTAAATTGATTACTAATATGATTTTATTAAAATTTCGATCAGAGAGATATGGCGTTGTTGCTGTCTTGATGAGCGTCAAAATCAATGTGTCATGTTTTTAATATGAATATTTGCTTAAGGAAGGCATTTTCAACATTTTTTGGGGGATAAATGTATTCTCAGATCACATTCAGCAGACTTCATTTAAGTAGACAGCGCACAATTTTCGAATTTCAAGCTTTGCAAATTTGCCAAAAACTATAACCTCTGTAAGTCTGTAAGTCTATGTCAAATTCGAGGTTAGCAGGTTAGATTTTGCTTCAGTTTGTGTCAAAACTAAGAACACTATACTAAGGACACGCAACTCCCGTTTCGAAGCGGACCGCTAAAAGCTGACAAGTAAGGCGGCCGTGGTGTACAATTATTCATTCACAAAACTCGTGAACTGTTACTTGTCAAAACATTTGCTGAGGGTAACTGGAAATTCGGACCATGTTTTAACAATTAATAACACACTTGAAATACACTCCATTGGATTAACAACCATAAACTGACTTTTAACCGCGATTACAGGTTAATTTAGCTCGCTTCCAACTCTCGAACGGCAGTACACGCTGTCGACAGCGCCGCGACGGCTATCCCCGACATAAGGGCCGCTTTTATATACAGCCGTCATAGGAAGTTGCATCTCCTTAGTATAGTCTTCTTGGTCAAAACTGACGCAAAACCTAACCTGCTAACCTCGAATTTGACATAGACTTACAGTGCCACCAATATAAACAGTGACAACCTAAGAAAAAAAATCACAACCATTTATGGTCACCCAGTACTACTTACATCCCACGATCTACATTTTAATAAAATCAAATTAGTAATCAACTGACTGCTGATATTTGTAATTTGGGTTGCAGATTTTGCTCTATCTTGAATTTGAATGAACTATATATTATTCTACTGCATCGAAAAGCTATCAAATTCGGCAGAATTTAGTGGCTGAAAATTTTCACTTTTGATACTCTAGTAGCTTTTACTTTTCGGCAGTAATAACCGTAGCAACAATAACTAACAACCATTTCCAATGGTCGAAATCAAAATAGACACCCCCATTTTGTAGTATGATCACGACCTGTTCGACTTTTCCTGACTTGATTAAACTGTCATTTTATAATTTTAAAAAACGCTTCCAAAGCAGTCGAATAAAAAATTATGTATGGAACTCGCACGAAAGCGGACTTTTAGACGCCTCTTAATTATGTGCCTTGCTCGCTGCACTCACTTGGCCATAAATTGCAGCAAAGTCTTTAATTTCGTACTTGTAACATAAATAGCTATTATCCAAAACTTCCTTATTATGACAATATAACTATGCCGATTTCAGCTGAATGATATAGGTCATGACCCACACATGAGGGCTGGGTGATATATGTATAATGTATATAGATAAATATTTATATACAGTGAATTTATTGTACGGCGCAATGTGGTTTTTACGGATATGCCATGCCCCATACCATTTGTAAATCCGTTTATTTTGAAATGCAATATAGGAATTAATTTGATCAAATGGTGTAAAGATTTCAGTTTACAGCAAGTATGTGAGTTAGTACATTTTACATTCCCTGTTATTTGTAATGCTTATTTTTCAATAAAATTACGGTTCATACATTGCATTTTAAAATAACACATTTACACATTGTGTGGGCGTGACGTATCCTACGAAAATAATCAGCAAACACTCAAATCCTTATGGAAACTACAAGACCATATATTGCGCATTAAAATAAATTAACTGTATAGAGATTTACGGGTTAGTTAAGTTGGTAGTTTTCACTTTCCTAATCTTATTAAAACTTTGATCAGAAACTAGTCATCATGTAAATTTTCAAATTGGTTTATGATATCTTTTTGTATGTATGTGGTATACTTCCACATACAGTACCGCCTCACTAATCTGCACTAATTAATGCACGTAGTAATCTGAATTATCGAAAATACGGAGTATTGGAATCAATTTGTAAAGAGCCATTTA
>CALNHX010012899.1:0-21612 GCA_940337035.1 Agriotes lineatus
GACCCTAAAATCTTTTTTTGTGGCGAAAAATTTGATTAATACAACTAACCTCCATACCAAATATCATCAAAACGTCAAAATCACAAAAACAGTTAATTAAGGAGTGTATTAATCAAAAACAGTGTATTAATAGATCTATTAATCCATCCTTTTTTAAAAAACAGTTAGTTAATGAAAAAGAGTGTATTAATCAAAAACAGTGTATTAATGGCGTCTATTAATCCATCCTTTTTTAGGAAAAATAATTCATTAATATTAAAATTAACAAGCGGTCAACGAAAAAATATTTTACCTCTGTGCTTTAATTGTTCAATATTTCTCACTGCCTACAGAGCCAAATTGTGAGCTTAAAACCATCTCAAGATATATGATCTGCATGCAAAATATCGTTTACCTTTAACAAATAGTCTTGAGCTATACCGGCAACAGACGAACAGACAGATGGACAGGCAGACAGATAAACAGACAGACAGACAGGATTGGGAAAACCTATTTTTCGTCATCAAGGGATCCTTAAACGTGAAGATCTGAAGAAATTTCGGAAGGTAATTTTTCCGCGGTTATAATACTTCCTTCGTCTTTTAGACGAAGGAAGTAAAAATAAAATATTTTAAAATACTTACAAGCTCTTTTTAAAAACATTTAGAGGCATTTATACAGAGTGCCCGTTTTTCGAGCTTAAGCATTGGGATCTCGGTTATCTTAAGAAATACGAAGCCAGTTAAATTGGAGAAAAGTTGCCTACCTTTTGTGCTGATTAATAATCTGAATGAAATTTGACCTGTTATTTTTATTTTTAAAGATATCGCAAAAAACTGAAATTTTGCAGTTTTTATTTTTATTTTTTTATTCCATAACCAACCAACTTAGCCATTTTTAACCACAGCATTACGCAGATACTTTTCAACAAGGAGTTAAAAATTATATTATAATTGCTCTAGCGTTTAAGACGGAGAGAAAAATCGATAGTCAACTCTGTTTTTCTTATGGACGCCATATTGGATGTTCTTTTCTTTGAATGCAAATACAAACATTATTAAGATTTTATCATTTGTAATATTTCTTCTTCGTTTTCAATAACTCTACCACCATAATTCTGTCTGAGTCGACTAAATGACCATGACCACCCAGATTCCTATAAAGGCATAAAAAATCATCGATGTATGGCTACTGTTTTTCTGGAAAACTTTGCAGGTATGTTTCCGCTGTTATTTGAACATTACGATGGCAAGCATAATAAATCTGTAACATATAGGTCATTCATTAAACACAAAAACACTTAATTTTGTTAAGTTGGCATATGCATACAACTTTTGTACTAGGGATTCTGTATTTTGTTTGGCAAAGGTTTCCACACCTGCATAAAGGCGGGTTTGAATTTATAAATGACGATGACAATTAATATTTCTTATTATTTCATTGTCAAAGAAGATATTTTTTCTAGAAATTCTGGTCTGAGCTTTTATACAATGTAATAAAAATACCTATTAATAAGCTACTTCAATACGTAGTATACAACACAGTATTTGTATAATATCCTTAAAAGTAGTTATTTATAACGTTTATGAGAGATACCAAGTAAATGTCACACCCTTCACCTATTTGTTTTAATAACTTTTTGTAAGTACATTCCTAAACAAAGATCAACTTTGGAAGTACAATTATGGCATTTTGAGGCTACTTTGTGTTTATATGTTTACTGAACAGACTATATTTGTTTGGTCTTCATTAGAAAAAGACGTTATATTTTAGTAAATAATACTAAAGTGTAAATGTAGAGCTACAAAGCTGTACTAAACTGCAGGATAGTTAATGGCAGCTATGTGAAAACGTACAGATCATAGCTTAACGTTGTTAGTGTATTTGTTAGTGTTTGGTAGCGTGAGTTCAATAATAAATAATAATAAAGATGCATACTCTTTATTTAATTTTTCCTAACATTAACATAAAGAAAAAAAAAAGAAAGTGGAAAGAAGTACAAATGCCTGGGAAGCGTTTATTCCAAATGTAATAGTAATTTTTACAAAACGCACCCGTGTTTCTGTTTATTAACGTCTTACTTGAATTTAAATCTAATACATACAGTAAGTTACTGTCGCCAACGTGGCCGAGCGGTTACGGCGTCAGGCTACTGTGCCACGGTGTACGGGGTTCAATCCCGACATTTGGCAACTGGCGGGCGGCCCACCCAGTCGCTTTAAAAATTGGGTACCGAAACCACAGTTGTGGAAATAGGGAAAGTAAGGCAGTCGTTGGAAGGCGTGATGCTAACTTCACCCAGTACGCTGTTAACAGTGTGCTAGATGACTGGGTTTCAGAAAAAGATATTTCGGCAACCCTGACTCGCCGTGCTCAGGCCATATGGAATGAAATGCCCGAACTTGACTTTTTACATTAAGTTACAAAGTATTAAAGAAATCGTTAGAACTAAAGATCCCGTAACTAGACGCCGGCATGAATTTTTAGAAAAAAAAATTGATCAGTATAGTAAAATAGGTAGATTACATTATGTTAAATGTCTAGGTTATAGTTAAAACCAGTAAATAATACATAGATATTATAATGTAATAAATCAAGTCGGTATAGTTTTTAAGTGCTTTAATGATTATTGAAATGCTGTATTTGTAAATGTTACAGTATATTGTGTTAATAATTTAAAGTGTACACTTTAGTGGTAAACAAATGTCTAATCCGTGGTTATCCGACGTTATATGAGAAAAAACGTTTTGTGGCTCGGTGGTGCAATGATCCCTTTCCTTCTAATATTTATATTATGAACATATGTTCGAAAAGATATTTTATTTCATAAATAAGGTGGTTTCCTAAAAACATAATTTTGTAGTATAAAGTCGCAGTACATAATAGCTATTTATGTATCAAGAGCGTAAAACAGTCGTTCTTGGCCCGCGGCGTAAAGGTCATAGCACGAGGTGCGCAGCACCGAGGGCTATAATATGACAAGGACCAAAGAAACTCGTTACGCCTGATGTACATACAAAACTTTATGTACGATCGAAATTTTAAAAGAGTAGATTCAGATTATATAAAACGTTGTGGAATGATAACATAGCAATTCTTACATTTATTTTAGCTGAATAGTACCTTTGTAACTAGGTATAGCTTTCATTAATATGTGTTTCTAAATAATAACTAAAATGACGTCAGCGAACTGTAAAATTCGTTATTTACTAGAACATGAAATTGTTCATATTCGTCATAGATACAAAATATGAAAAGCTACTCATAACCCCAAGAGATTTTTCAAATTATATTTCTCCATTAATCTCATGGTAACCATGGGACTACAAATAACGTGTTTAAAATATTGTATCCACCACGGGAGATATTCATGTTTTTTACCTGCTGTTGACTTTAATATATGTATAAGTCAACCTCAGGGAAAAACATATTTATATCTTCCTTAATGCATAAATTTCTATTTTAGGTAGGTAAAGTTATGTCAGCTGGCGATAATAGTATCTTACATACCGAGGTGGAAAGTGTTTCATTGCTGTCGAGAGATTAAGTAGTCAGCCGAAACGAGAAAAGTCGAGTTGAACTTTATCTCGAGACAGGACTAAAACTTTTCACTATGGTACGTATACTATATTATTCACAACTAATTCATTCTAAAATTAATTTGACAGTTTGTGACGCTCATGAATGGATTAACGAGACTTTCACTGTCCCTACCCATAAGGGCGGGAAGTGAGGTAGGATAACTTCCAGACCTCACGGCGGGAAGTAAAAGTAAACAACTTTCCACCCGCTGCCATGGTAATTCACTTCCCACCCGGGGTATGAAGTAAAAGTTCGTAATAGCTCATTTTTAGCTTTACCCATTTGTTTTTGGATGACTGAAATATTCAGATCAAATCCTTTTGATAGGTTCGTAGTTATTGGTCCTCATATTGACTTTTCGATAAATTCACACATGGAATTCTTTGTCACAGTCCCTAATCGTTCGAAAAATGGTTCTACGGGAAATGTTTCGTTTCGAAAAATTTTAACAATTTCTCGTTTGGAAAATTTACCAATTAAATTATAAATTATTTTACGTCCTTGTATTGTATAAGACTTTCTGGTAAAATTAATAAACGAAATGACATGAATAATATTAAAGCTGACATATTCTGCAGTTTTGTTTTCAGTGGTGACTAGATATCGATAATGTATTGCTACATTCCCAAATTAGGCAAATTTCAACGCCTTGTAGTTAGGCAATTTAGCTTCCATTTTAGCTTAGCTCTTTACCCTCAAGCAATTACATTCGTATTTCATCTTGATACCGTTAGACGGCGCTCGCACTCAGCTGCGTTTAAGGTCACTAAATCACGTTAGCTGCGCTAACACAGGTAGGGAAACACGAGTTGACAGATTAAAAACACGAGTTTGTCAATGTCAAATTTATCATAGGCGCTATTAGTAAGTGCATAAATAACAGTTTTTATTATTAATTTATCTTTCGGAATGTGCGGTCAGAATCCTTTCATTAAGTTAGAAGTAGACAGATGGTCGTTTTCAGCCGTAAAAAAACTGATTTTGTATGTCACTGAAAAACCGAGTTTGGTTTGCCATAAAGAACACGGAGTTTCCCTACCTGTGTTGGCGAAGCTAACGTGATTTAGTGACCTTAGCTGCTTTAGAGCTTCTATATGTACTAACACCCGTATTCATAGTCGTTCGCCAGCGAGTCGCCGGGGTTTCCCTGCGCGCCGTACGAGAATTAACATTGCATAGTCGCTCGCGCATGCAGCGCGTCGGCACCGCTCCGCCGAAAACCATAGTAACGCGCATCCTTTGTTTTACCGGCGAGCGACTATGCAGTGTTAATTCTCGTACGGCGCGTAGGAAAACCCCGGCGTTTCGCCGGCGACTCGCTGGCGAACGACTATGAATACGGGTGTAAGAGTTGAGCCATTGGTTCCACAAATCAAGGGCAATGTGATGTAGCAAAGATATATTTGTTTTGGTTCAAAGAAGTATGCGTAAAGTTTAAAATCGGCAAAAATCAGGTACTCTATGGTTTATGGGTCCAAAACAAGTCACCCTACATGTCCCAACTCTTGTATATACAGGGTCTCTAACTGCGTTTCTCTGCAGCAAACTGCGGATTCATTGTAATTGGTTAATGTTAACTTACAATTTGGCTACTTGTTTGCTATTGGCTAATTTTCACGTAAATTCTGCATCGTATGGGTGGAAGTGTTTGAGAAACATTTGATCACTTTGATTTTTTGATAAACAAATTGGTTTGGCATCCATCTTAATTTTGTCCTGTGAAAAGGGACTCTTTGTGAAAAACCTCATCCCATGGAGTTTGGGGCTTAGACTGTTAATACAATCACATATGTAATCAATTTTCCGGTTTGGATGCATTTTACATTGTGAAATTTAATAGGAGATTTCCCCTGGAGACCTGCTTTGCTCGACCGTTAACCAGCTAATGTATGCCACCGGCTCTGCCTCGTAGTCACAAGCAGTTTTTGTGGAATTTCGTTTTTCTTTCGCTGGGCTTACTGCTTGCCATTTTCATCGTCTTCGAGCGAGAGCCCACGACCTTGCCAGTTCACCTCGGATGACGTGGCCGCAATAAAAAGGAGCGAGCTGTGCTGGAAGCACCAGGTATCTAAGGTATCGATGGCGTTGTAACAATCTCCAGGTGCTGCCTCCAGTAATCTGGATGTTTAATTCAAATGGGTTGTGTACCATTTTACAAAAGTTAATTGGCTTTGTAATGTACAGTCAAAGTAAAAGTAACAGAAAGTTTAAATTTAATCGGTGAATATTCATGGAATGCATTGTCAAATATTGAATTGTTTGAACTACTAATGAACCAAGGATTATATTTTAAGGTGTTTAATTAATTATTAATATTCATGGATCACTATTGTTAGTATATTTGAACATTTGTTACATTGGTTGTGAACTTGAAACGTTTTCAAGCTGTCACACGTTCCGTGTCAGTCTTTGAACTTTTGGCTCTACTGTTAAGCACCCAATTACACAGATCTGTATAATACGGTTTACCCGGTATTATACGCGTTCATAGAGTAGCAAATAAGACTACTCGTGTATTCAATAGCTGTGTGCCTTGCGATAACGTTCGGGGACAATACTTGCCCTTTCTTCTAACTACTACAATTTGTATGTAAATTATAGAGTGAGTTAAAAACCGTTATCAAGTGGCCTTGTGTCAAATAATAATTTTTGAAAGTCATGTCGTAATTTACCACACAGACAGCATTGTTGACCAGGGCTCTTCTTTTGTTGGATGCATAGTATTTTATGGATTGCGTATGCACACATCACTTTGACAACTGACAACTCAAGTGATCGAGCGCGTTGAATTCTGGGTAGAGCCAAAGAGCATATTGCTCTTTGGTAGAGCAATGTAATAATCACCAACATGCGGTTGTAAGATCTAGTTCAAAACCCTCTCCATAAGTTTTTTTCCGCACGTTATTGTTACTTAACACTTAATCAATTTATACTTAAATCGGGGATCATTCGAAACTTTAATTTCATCTTTGCCTACATGTACATAATGCATTAAACTTAAATCTACTAAACCAATTATATTTGTGGTAATGTTCTCTAGTGTTTTACTATTTATTTCTGCGTGGTGCGTACTGTCTTAAGTACCCCCTCTTTTGTTGATAGTGTCTTACCTAGATTCGCCGTTACAGATTTAATCTAGAAGTAGTAGACTTGAACTGTCGCGAGCTTATACTTCTTTGTTACCGTAATAGACAATGGAGAACTTTTGCTGCAGGTGCGCAACATTGCGTAACGTAGAGGTAAATTAAAATTTTGGTATTGTTTGTAAAGAAAGCGGTAACAGTATTATGAATTTACTAACGAAAAATATTGTGCCAAAACTTTTGTTATATATGTTATACGCTTGTGAATAAAATTATTTTTCCTACGACTGCTTCTAAAATCAAGCTTTCCGCCTTGTTGACGTACGTCAAAAATTGATTGTTTTGAATCAGTTCATGGCGGCAGCCGTCATACGTAAGTATATAATCGTGAATCGTAATACATAGTAACATACATAAATTTTATATAAGCTTTCATGATTATATACCTAAGTCGGCTAGTGGTCAGCTATTTGAAAACGTCAAAGTTGACAGCTGTCACTGTGAATTTGATTTAAACCTTTTTTCGCGATTTAAAGTTACTTGTGCTTTATTTTGTGTATTGTCGGTGTTTAAGTGTCAAGAAAAATAAGAAATGGGCGATAAAATATCCAATTCTGATGTAAAAATTTGCACGTCGCTGGAAATTTTAGAAATGGCAAAAAACACCAGTTTAAACCTATTCTCGAAAATTTTACAGTCGTAGGAAAAATTTTGTATGCAACACGAGCGAAAAATGCATTAGGCGTTCGTTCGAGTTTTTTCGGACCTCGCTTCGCTCGGCCCGAAACTTTCGAACTCACGCCTAATGCATCATTTTTCGCTCTAGGTACATAAATAACTATTAAGCCCGCTGATGTCATTTAGCGGACGAAAAAAATATTTCTCGCCCGAGGGCGAAAAAGACTTGGTGTGCGCCTGAAATTTGAGATATAAACACGCCTCTTATTGATCGATCGTACATAATAATTATTTATAATCGTGATTAGCCACGTGGTACATACAACGTTTTATTTCATTTTGTCTCTCAACATGGACAAAATTCAAGGGTTCAGTATCTTGGCTACAGACTACTGCGCCATCGTTGTGCTAGTGCTGTGCAGTTTTGGTGTGATATGGTTTCTATGCAGATTATTGGTGTTGCTATACTACATTGTTGGTGCTTGTTAAACTGCTTAGCAACTTTATAGGCACTAGGGCCATAAAAGCCATTTTACACCAGCTATTGAGGGCCAATAAACAAGATTATGGTTTCAAAAGGAAATAAATAAAATATAAAATGTATTCTCCATATTCAAGTTTCTATTTGAAAAATATGCTCATATTCACGAATATCTAATAGGGATAGCATCAACATGCGTTTTTAACCCTTTGGATTTGATTTCTATCCTCATAACTCAAGAGCTGTAAAGTAGACAACAGTAGCCAAACAAGACAAGTGCTTCACAGAGTAATGTTTAACGTCCTAGCAAATGTTTGTGAGGAAATAACCAACAGCTACCCCAATAGGAAGAAGTTAAGTATTTTGGACTACAACTCGACAGGAGATTAACCTGACGAAATCACATATTTACTAAACGTAAACAGTTATAGAATTAATCATCTTCAAAATGTACTGGTTGCTAGGGCCCACCCCCCAAACTCACTACCGAGAAAAAATCCTGATATACAAAGTAATAATCAAACCAATCTGGTCATAAGCATCCAGCTGTGGGGTACAGAATCTACCTCCAATATCTAAATCCTCGAACGATTTCAAGTAAAAGTGCTGAGCATGATAGTGAACGCAACTCTGTTTGTGCCCAACACAGTATTATTCGCAAGGACCTCCAAATCTTAAAGGTCAAAGAAGAAATCGGACGCTTCAGTATAGATCATTGGGCAGGTGTCTGTGTAACCTTCTATTGATTATGGGCTGGTATTGAAGATTCGCTGCTAAAACATTAGGATGAAGACTAAGCCGCGTACTCTGGCTACCAGATTTTAATGTTATTATTTAAGTTAATTTTAGTTTCAAGGCTTAGTATTTAAGTTCTATTTTCCCCAATTCACATAACGGATAAAATCCAATTTTTACAGGAGATTGCTACTGAGCACTCTTCTACATGTCATTTTTACATAAAATTTGATGAATGTATTTTGAATAGATTGCAAGTAAAAGTGGGATATCAAAAAAATGTCTTATTCCATATTAAATGCATCAATAGTAAAACTTCAGACATTATGTCATCAGTTCGTCAAAATAATTTCATTCGTTTTGTAATTGTACTCTAAAGTGCTGTTATCAAGCACACTGGTAAACATGCCGGAAAAATAAAATGTTAATTTAAAAATTATAATTCACCGAGCGAAGCCAGCGCTTTCAAAAAGACTGGACGAAAATTAATTTTCGTTACACATACGGATTTTTCTTCGATGAGAATAAACCCAAAAATTAATAACTTACGTTACTCCGAACCTAGCCTGGAAAAGTTTTTGATGGCCTAGGCAGAAAAAGTGGTTCCCCTACTGTGTTATGTTTATGTCATCTTAGCAACAAATACATATGCGTAGTAGTCTTCTTGTTGTCCAGCAACGGCGGTAACATACCGAATTCAATGATTTTACAGTCATTAAACGTATTGTTACGTTTTTACGTTTCGGCCTATTTAAAAATCAGACACCATTTCTAGTTTCAAGTATTTATTTATAACGATTTATCTTAACTATTTACAAAGCAACTATTAAACGCTGAACACACACTATTTATAAACTAACAGGACTATTTCTAACAACAGATATACTTTATTTATTTATACACGACTTAACATTAATGGTTATATTTATTCGCTATACACGCGTTATTTATCTCACTAGATTTATGTACACACGGGTTGATTTATATTGCATCTTTACGCGTTTTGAGTTGGATGAGAACTGCCCGCTATTCCTGCAGGCGCGTATTTATATTGCCGGATAGTTCCTTCTAGAAACGTCTCGAGTTCGCTCGACCTTTCTGGCAACTCTGACGTGTCACGCGTATTAATCACCGAGGCCGCTGACTCATCCGTCGCACCTGGCTCCAGGTTCGTTTCTCGAATATTCGAATATTCGTCTGCAACGGCTTGATCCCAAGGTCGTTACAATATGGTAAAAGTATAATTTTTCGTCCGATTGGAGACATAGTATTTTTTATACCAACCCGATCAAAACTACTACTGTTAGCAATAGCTTGTATAACGGAAAATTACATAAATAAACTCGCTGACATTTTAAAATTTGGCCGTAGGTAAGTAATAAAGAATTTGCAATTTGTTTGAATAAACCTGTTACTAACAGAGTAAAATGTCAAAAATGTAAAATTTCTTAAATTTATATTTATGAATCAATAGCATTAAGTTTACGGTCCTAAAAATTTTTTTTTTATATTCGCACTAAAAAATTTGATTTTATTCGCTTTCAGCATCGTTTTGTAAATTTCCCCACTCGCAAAGTAAATACTTAGGTTTATCAATTACTGATACCATAAATAACTATTTGCTTACATACAATGAAAAGAATGCTGCATAAGTTAAGTAGTTACTAGCAATCATGTTTTTTTATACCAAATGAACATCTGTGTAACCTCATTAATTGCTTCCAGTAAGAAAATGTGTCAAGTCATCTGACCACAGGTGCAATAATGCCATTGATAATTTCATTTTGTTTAATGCTGATTATATTAAAGCGCTGTAATTATACTGTCATAAGTTTCTCTACGAGGCGAATAGTTTTATTGTTTCGCTACCGAAATAATTACAAGTTTAGCACCTGGGCTGTAAAATGTTGAGTGCCGGTTTATGTGGAAAAAATATTCACGATTAACATTAATACAAGATAGTAAATGCTTACTAAGTTTTACTTCTACGTCTTCTTACTGTAATATAGAATTGATGTCGCAATAAAATTTCAACGAAGCTTCCGAACCGGTTTGAAAGAGAACTAAGTTTGGTTTAGCCAGCATTTATATATGATGAATCTTGGGTAAACCATTTTATTCCCGGGATAAAACAATAACACCAACGTATGCAATTAAAGCACCAACAATCTCCAATATTCAAAATAAAAAACGAGGACTTCTGCTGCAAAGACCATGCAAAGTGTTTTCGGTGCATTAAATGTCTTATATGCGTTTATTTTCTTGCAACAAAAGAAAGAACTGTCAGAATTTTTTTTTAAATTTTACCAATATACGACCTTTTGGAGTATTGTATATGATTTTTCTTGTCGTATTTTCTCACCCAATAGTTCATCAATTTGTGTGCAAGCAACTATAACGGCCGCTGTAATTTTCTGTCGTTCATAATTACTTTTTCTGGTTTATTTAGAATTTCGAGATTTAGCACGCAGCCAGTTTTTAGAAGTTCGGCGAGCTTGAATCTAGGTTGTCTCGTCATTTTGTAGCGTACTTTATGCATCGAATTTGAAGCGCAGGTTATAGGAGCAAGTGAGAGATTTTTCTAAGTTATTCGCTCCATTGCAGTCTTTTCTGTCTGGCCCGCGAACTTCTGGTCTGATCGCGCGACAAAACAGGTTCCTCCTGCACGCCGCGTTTCGCAGCGCGTCTGGGTTGAGACAGCGTGGCTTAGTTAGTTAGTTGCCTATCTCACAACCCAACTCACCGTGGCAATCCAAAACAAACTCTTCAATACCTGAAACCTCATCCTTGCTTAAAACCGTATTATCATCTCTCTTAAATCTAATCCAACCCTATATGGAACAAATCAAACAATTCTTTTTATCCAATTTCTTACCCACTCTTTTTAATGGACCTTAACGTCAACACAATTTCTCAAATAAAAATCCTTAATTGGAACGCAAATGGTATCGTAATGACCTTGCAACCTTGGACCCCAGGTGCAGACGCGTGACGTCAGCGCCCTTGAAAGCAGCTGCAGACGCGTGACGTCAGCGACCTTACTGACTAACACGCGAATGCGTCATGCGGTTCCCAGAAAGGTCCAATGAAAACTAGATGGATCTCGAAGGATTTATTCCGCGCATATAAATACACGACCGCCGGAGTTCTAATTCAGTTCAGTTCGAATTCGGCAGCAAAACGCGTAGAGCTCCCATATAAATTAACCGTGTGTGAAATAAATAACAGATAAATACCATATCAATCGATAGAGTTTAAGTCGTAAATAGCCAAATAAATAATTGTATCGTTGTTAGATATAGTGTATGTAGTTCGTTAGTTTAAGTAATTCTGCCTTCATAATTCTTGTACAGGGTCCGGCAACATAACTTCCTTTTTTCAAAACGCAATAAAACCCATTTTATGAATCATAATTTTTTATTTATTTTTTTATAATGTAGGTACATATCTAAAGTTATGTCTTACATAGTTTTGAAAATCATATCAGGTGGGTGACGCCCCCCATTGCCCATACACTGAATAAGCCGATTTCTGGCGTTTTTCATTACCCTTACCAGCATATCAGCAGGTATTTTGGCAATTTATGCCGGGATGTTAGTCTTCAGGCCTTGTAGGGTCCTTGGACGGTTGGCATAAACGCGGGATTTAAAAAATACAAAAAAATCGCAAGGGATCAAATCGGGGGAGCAGGCTGGCCACTCCTAATCGCCCCTTATTGAGATGAGGCGCTCAGGGAAGTGTTCCCTCAAAACATTCACCGATGCCCTTGAAGTGTCAGGCGGTGCTCCGTCCTGTTGGAACTAAATGTGCCCTAAGTCCAATTCATCAAATCGTGGAAAAAAATCCTCCAACATGTTCACATACCGGTCTGAATTCACTGTTACTGTGACCTCATTTTCTTCAAAAAACCAGGGACCAACAAACCCAGCTGAGGAAATTGCACACCACACTGTGACTTTAGGTGAATGCAAATGCCTTTGATGCAATTCTCGGGGATTGGTGTCAACCCAGTAGCGCATGTTCTGTTTGCGATCACAGAAAATCCGTTCGAAAAGCAGGACTCGACGGCAAACGCACGTTCCTCACTGTTCCAAAGTATGATAGCGACCGACATGGAAGTAAACAAAACTTTAGAACTACGCCTGTCGAATGAGACCACTCCCGCCCCGCTACGACACCTACAGCCTGAATGGCGCGCATTTCAAAAAAGGAAGTTATGTTGCCGGACCCTGTATATTTAAATAATTAATCATAGGAAATAAACGTTTAAAACCAGAAGCGTCGTATAATTTTTAAATAGCCCGAACCTAAAAACGTAACAGTGGCGTCAGGTGTCGGGTTATACCAGGGGCTATAAAAAAATTATTGAACAAACATTAAATAAATAAATTGTTTAACAAGTTCCGATAAAATGACGGTCGGATAAATAAATTTAAGTGTATTGTGGATGCCGGTGAAAAGATGCCAGAGCGGCAAAATGGAGGCTCAATTAAGCCAACTTTCCCAACTGATGCAAGTTGGCCAATAGAAGGCAGAAAAGGCCCAAGAGAAGGCAGAAAAGCGCAAGAAGAACTGAAAGCCGCCCAAGAAAAAGCACAAGAAGCACTTAAGGAAGAGCGGAAAGAGCTGAAAGTCGAGCAGGATAAGGCAGAAAAAGCACAAGAAAACCTCAAGGAAGTACTTAAGGAAAAATTGACAGCCGCGCAAGAAAAAGCACAAGAAGATCTTAAAGAAGTACTTGAGGAAGAATTGAAAGCCACTCAAGAAGAAATGAACGCGAGCCATAACGAGTTGTCAGAGGGAATCAGGGATGTTCAGGAAGAAATGGAGAGAAAGATGGCCGGACTTCAGAGTGACTTGCTGGAGCTGCAGGGACGATTTACCAAGTCACGAAGTGGCCAACGCCAACCAACTCCCTCTGAATCTGCTAGCTTCTCTTCTCCTCCTGCAGTAAATCAGTCTACCTTATCGCGAGTTGCTGCCCCTCAGGTTGCTCTGTCCCAAGATACTGCCCCAGTGAGCCCCGCAACATCTGGCTTGCACATGAAACTGCCCTCTTACGATAGGAAAACGCCATGGTCAACATACCTGAAGCAATTTGAAGCTGCAGCCGTCGCTAATGGTTGGGGAATGGCAAACAAAGCGACCGCATTGATCCTAACATTGCGAGGGGATACCCTAAATGTTCTGCAAATGATTCCAGAAAATCAGCAGAGGGACTTCCAGCAATTGGTGAATCGTCTGGAACGGCGTTATGACAATGGTCATCTTCAGCATGTGCATTGTGCCCAGTTGAAGAATCGAATTCAGAAGTCGGGGGAGACTCTGCAAGAACTTGCGGCCGACGTTGCTCGACTGGTTCGGCTCGCGTATCCATCGGCGCCGGAGGACTTCCTGGAGCAGCTAGCCGTCCAAACATTTGTAGATGGAATGAAGGACGCCGATACTCAGCAAGCGGTACGTCTGGGGCGACATAGGACACTGGAAGAGGCCTTAGTCCATGCGTTGGAATTTGAAGCGGCAAGGACTGCCTCCAGAGGACATGGTCGTGTCCGCGGTGTCGCCACGACAGAGATGGCACCTGAATCCATGGAGGACATGTTGCGACGACTTATAAGGCAGGAGACGAGGGAGAAGGGGTCCCGTTGCTGAAGCTCGGAGACATGGGTCATCTTAGGGCTCGCTGTCCGAAGAAAGGAGCCCGAGTGTCTGACGAGCCGTCGGAAAACTAATGCGGGTCGACAAGAAGGGGCGAGAGTCGACTCGTGATTGCCATGCCCCGGAGATTCCCAGACATGTGTCGTCCGTGCAACACCAGCCTGATAGTCTCTTCATTGATGGGAAAATAAATGGAAGAGTTCGGTCTCTGCTGTTGGATACTGGAGCGACGAAGTCCATCGCCAGGTCTGAAGTAATACGAGACGAGGGTCAGCTGCTGCCCACCAGGACACGCCTTCGCACTGCTTCTATACACATAAACCGTTTCAGCACCATATAACGGTATGGAACAAAAGCAATGTAGTTTGTTTCGTCTCTATTTACCTACAAGTCAAATTGAAAACTGCAAAAACTATTTTGGTTAAAACAAGATCATTTATGTAGTAGACTAAATAGCTAGTTTTCTTTTAGTTAATGTAGAGTTTATATTTAGAGTAAAGCATTGTATTCATGGCACAGTTTAATCGCTGTTAAACCATGTAGGGTATGTTAACGCCGCATTGTAATTGGCTGTAATGTGTAAATAACATTTGAAGATTGTAATATGTCAATTGAATGAGTAAGTAAGTTGTTGAGTGTTTTCCTTGAATTCCTTTTGATGTTGCATTGCAAAGATTCACAGGAATATAGCAGTTACGCCACTGAATAACGCCATTGATGTGTTTTAGATACTATATTCAATAATACAGGCACTTAATCTAAGCTGTCCATAATTTAAAAGGCTATCTAAAAAACGACCTTAGTTTATTTACCTGCTGTTGGAAAATTTCAAAGAGTTGAGATATAATTACTTTTACCTTGAAAAATATAATTCTAAACCTTGTTGCAAACATTGGAGGTTCTTATATTGCTTTTGTATATATTTTTCTAGCAGAATTTTGTTGTTTTTTAAAATTTTTGCAGCATATTGTAGGCACTACTCGATTTTCTGTTGCTAAGTTAAAAGTGCACATCTTAGAACATAAACAATTAATTAGTTTAATTAACTATTAAGTGCTGTTTGAATTATAGTTAGTTAATAGTTTTGAATGTTTGTTAAAAATTCACCAGTAGTTAACATGAAAATGAAATCAACATGTTAGCTACATGTAATCTACCGAGAGTAACATATTTAAGATAATTGATAAACATTTTTTAATGAACGACAGGACTCTCCGTATGAAAAATGAAAGCAGTTCATCCAAACATATATCTAGCAAGTCGTCAATGGGACGCAGATAGAAATATATTAGCTACTCATAAAACATTGAGTTTGACAAAATATGACTATGGATGTATACTTTATAGTGGTACCAGCCAAAACCTTCTTAAGACACTAATAAACCTCTTCACCACGAAGTCTTAAGAATATCCAGTCGAGTTTTCAGAACAACATTAAGCATACTCTGTGAGTCATCAGAAATGCCACTAAAATATAGAAGACAAAGCCTCATACTGAACTACGTTTTTTTTTTCATTTCAATATTGACCTCAATAGCAACTCAAAAATATCCCTATTAATACTAGAACCTTAAAAATACTTTCCTTCATTCAAGATCACCATTAAGCCTTAAGAATATGCAGTGGAGCTTTTAGAACAACATTAAGTATATTCAGCGAAACATCAGTGATGCCATTAGAATAGAGAAGATAAAGCATCATATTGAACTACGCTTTGTTTGATTGCTCCAATATTGAACTCATTAATAGCCCAAAAATACTCCTAGGACCATAAAAATACGCTCCTCCATTCAAGAACTATATCCTAAAATTAAAACAAATTTTACCAAACACAGTCCACTATGGCTACAAAAACCCAATACTGTAAACCTCCACCTGACCTTATACCCTAAACCAGATACGAATCCATTATGCATCCATAGCACTTGGAGATAAATAGTCAGAAAATAGTCACAGTTCATATACAGACGAGTCCAAAAGTGCAACAGCAGTAGGACCGTGATCATAGAAAAAAAAGATCAACTTATGTTTACACTACTACCGTCGAGTAGCCTTTTTAGTGGTGAGGCGCGCGTGTTATTGCAGGCTTTGATCTAGGTGTTAAATGAAGAAAACTGTAGCCTCTACCTTATCGTGACTGACTCACAAGGTGCATTGGCATCATTAACCAGAAACATCTCCAATAACGAGTGGGTGGACGAAATTCTACAGCATTAAATGCCATAACATCTCTTCAATCGATTCAAATAGATGAATTAAATCGAATAGATTTCAAACCACATAAGCACACCAGGCTAACTTATCTTTATCTTATAAAGAAAACTGAACCGCCTGAATGATCAATTGGTAACACCATGTTAACTGTAGAACTCATGATTTTGGAATATCTACAGTTCACCATCGAAACAAACTATCTCCAACCATCGGCTACCCTAGAACAGGCCCTAGGAGACGCAAGAAGCAGTAGAGAACATAAAATATCTTAAATAAATAGGATTAATCTCTAAATTGTAAATAGGTATAGCTAACCATAAGCTAATGACCTAGATGACGATGCTACGTATATATTAATTAAAAAGATTTTTTTTTTGAGAAAATGCAGTATCGTGGACCACTTTAAAACACATTGAAACTGTTCGCGCTGTTATCTCTGTAACAGCAGCAGCAGCAATTTGAACTACTACCATTCCTGGAGCTAGTAATATAGGTGGGTACTAAGTACACACAAATCTTAAACTGCAGCTAACCTAAAATGATAGTCTCCTGCGCATGAGGCATAAGTGGTCTACGATACTGCATTTTAGCCTATCTTTTTTATAAGAACATTTGATTTAGTATAATTTGGAAAACTGTATAAAATTAACATAACTGTTTAGACAGTAAATAAGAAAGTAATTAATTTAGATTCTAAATTGAAAGTTAATCTAGTTGACAGTTTAAGCATTTATATTTTGAAGTTAAGGGTTTGGATACAGTAGATAATTTTTTAATTTTAATAACTTGATGTGTTGAATTTTAAATATTTTGATCCAAGATATTGAATTATTTTGAAGCTTAGTGGATTTTTATTGTATGTGTCAAGTCAAACGAAATTAACTTCTCATTATTTTTGAAACTTTAATAATATATATTTTGAAGGCCCTTGAGGTAAATACATATATTAAAGTAATGATATCATACTGGTTATAATTACTGCCTATTATATATAAAAGTCCATATAAGAAAGAAATTATTAATGATAGCACACCCATTTGACTGAAAGGAAGATTTTTCATTGCTTTGAGCTGTAGCTAGTCGTGGTTTAAATTAATTTTACCGGTTTCAGGATATTAAGCCTTTGTTTACATATTCAAAAGTAGGCTGGTAACTAGGTTATAACTTATCTGTAGGGTTAAGGAATATTACCCTACATGGCAACCATAACCCCACAGCAACCGATAAACTATTGAACAAATCACGGATGTTATGAATCATAACAGCCTTAGATGTTTTAAAAACCTCGCATCTACGAGCTTGGATTTCAAAACATCTGCGGCAGTTATGATACTCATAACATTCCTAGATTTGTTAATAGCTATTAATATTGACATAAGGTAAATATCAAATTATAAATTGTAAGAAATGTCACTGTGATATGGTTATACGTTTCATGTCGTTTATTTAGTATAAACTAATACTAATGGAAGTAAGTTCATTTGATACCAAAGGTAAGTCAAATTACTATATTGATAACATGTCAATATAACTTGTGATAGACACCAAAAACAGGGTAGCTATATTGCAAAATGACTTTGCAACATGAGGCTTGATTATCCTACTTTGCAAATTGTTCGGGCTCTCCAAATTTTTTGAAAGCAGTTAATGAAGATAGGAACATACTTATAAATTAAACACATCATCAAGTGAAAATATATGGTTTAAGACCGCCAGTGTTTGAGAAGCCCAAATGGATGGAGCAGATATACCTAATAATAAACTTACACTTATTGTCGATGAATTAAATACAGGTGTTTATTAACTATAGATAGTTCATTCAAATTCAAGATAGAGCAAAATCTGCAACCCAAGTTACAAATAGCAGCAGTAAGTTGATTACTAATATGATTTTATTAACATTTAGATCAGAGGACATGGCCTTGTTGCTGTCTTTATAAATGTCATAATCAATGTGTCATGTTTCTAATGTAAATCTTTGCTTAAGGAGGCCATTTGTCACATTTATTCTCAGATGACAATCAGCAGATTTCTTTTAGGTAGACATCGCACAATTTTCCAATTTCAAACTTTGCAAATTTGACAAAAACTATAACCTCTCTATTATACTACTACATCCCATGATCTACATTTTAATAAAATCAAATTAGTAATCAACTGACTGCTGATATTTGTAACTTCGGTGCAGATTTTTCTCTATCCAGTAGCTGCAGCCGGTCCACCCATTTCTACCTCCTCTTTGGGTGGTGCCTTGTCGCTAACTCTTAACAATATCATTACCATAATTTAAATATTTAGAGGTAACAAATTGTTCAGGATGTTTACATTTCTCTGTTTTGCAGGCTAGATCAATAATCATATTTTGAAAATCACTAGTAACCCTATTTTGACCTCCTTCTCTTTTTCTAATTTACATTTTAAAGTAATTTTATATTTTCCAGTTTTCCAGATTTTATCGGAGATAAAATATTGTTACGTTTTATGTTCGGGCTATTTAAAAATTATACGACGCTTCTGGGTTTAAACGTCTATTTACTATGATTAATTATGATTATTTAAATATACAAGAATTATGAAGGCAGAATTACTTATAAACTACAGGCACTATTTCTAACAACGATACACTTATTTAATAATTATTTATATACAGCTTAACAGTAGGGATTTATATGGTTGTATTTATTTGTTTTTTATTTAACACGGTTTGTTTCTATCACACGCGCTTCGAGTCTGATAAGAACTACTGCGAACTCCGGCGGCCGTGTATTTATATTCGGGTAATTTCCTTCGAGATCAATCTAGACTTTGCTCGACCTTTCTGGGAACCGCATGACGCATTCGCGTGTTAGCCAGCAAGGTCGCTGACGTCACGCGTCTGCAGCTGGCTTTGAGGGCGCTGACGTCACGCGTCTGCACCTGCGGTCCAAGGTTGCAAGGTCGTTTCTCGAGGTTCTAGAATCATCGGGGCATTGGGTCATAATTCCGGGGCAATGACCGGCAGCAGGATCGTTACGCTGCCCCCACCTTAGGTCGTTCTGTCCCAGAACGAGTTGCGTTTTGCAATGTTTGCAAAGCCCAGCACAAACCGTCGGTAGTAAGTACAGAGGCCAGGAAGCTTTGCAGCTCATGCTTATCCTTCGGGATTGGCCAATCCTGCACTGCCTTCACCTTACTCGGGTCTACTGCTACTCCCTGGCGGGATACGACGTGCCCCAGGTACTGTACCTCCTTCTGGAAGATGTGGCACTTCTTTGGACTTAATCGCAGGCTGGCACCTCGCAGTCTACCGAACACTTTCTCCAGGTTTTTCAGATGCTCGTTGAAAGATCTACCCACCACTATGATGTCGTCCAAGTATATAAGGCAGGTCTGTCAAGATAGACCCTTCAGAACGGTGTCCATCAGCCTGTCGAAGGTGGCGGAGGCATTGCACAAACCGAACGGCATGACGGAGAACTGCCAGAGCCCAGTTCCGATAGTAAATGCAGTCTTCTCCCTGTCCGCAGGTTTCATTCCGACTTGCCAATAACCGCTCTTCAAGTCTAGCGTCGAGAACCATTGAGAACCGGAGAGCGTGTCCAAGGTATCATCAATTCGTGGCAGAGGGTAGCTGTCTTTCTTGGTCACATGATTCAGCTGTCGGTAGTCAACACATAACTCGTTGAGCCATCCTTCTTCTTGACAAGAACCACGGGGGAGGCCCACGGGCTGCTGGGCGGTTCGATAATCCCTTGGTTTCGCATATCTTGGACAATCTTCTCAGCTTCTTCCCGTTTGGCGAGGGGCAACCTTCTTGGATGTTGGCGTATCTGTTGAGCATCACCAGTATTGATTTTATGCTTAACTACGTCGGTACGGCCGCTGGGATGATCTCCGCACTCGAAGACGTCTTGGTACCGGGCCACCAGATCTTCGATCTTCTTCCGTTCTTGTTGGCTCATGCCCTTGCAAGTAGACATCACGGTGTTAATTAATGCCTTTGGGCAGCCCTTCGTCTTGCTGCGGCTGTCACTAGTAATCGTTCTGACAACGGCGGAGACCGGTGTGCATCTTCCCAGTGTTGTGTCTCTCCTGACTGTTGCCGGTTCCCTGTTGACGTTCATAATTCTTACTGGAACCTTAGGCCCAGTCTTTACCAACGTCTTCCCAACCAGGATATCATGAGTGAGCTCATTGTCATAATCGGGTCCAATCATGCGCACTACGTTGGCCCGGAGATCGCCATCCAGGTATGCATCCACGACCCTCTCGGTTCGTCCCGGCAGAGTAACATCTTCCGCCAATACCACTCGTACTGCTATCTCTTCTCTTGGGTGTAGGAAAAGCTCCTCCCCACCCACGTGCAACACGCCGCGTCCCAGGTCTAAAGTAAACCCACACTTATTCATGACATCCATTCCCAGGATGAATCGTCCGCAATGTTAGCAATCAGCACCCGATGCTTGAGGGTTTGATTCCAATCTTCAATGTCAAATCCATTTCCCCATGTGTGGTCACTGCGCCTCCTGTGGCAGTGCGAAGGCGTGTCCTGGTGGGCAGCAGCTGACCCTCGTCTCGTATTACGTCAAACCTGGCGATGGACTTCGTCGCTCCAGTATCCAACAGCAGAGACCGAACTCTTCCATTTATTTACCCATCAATGAAGAGACTATCAGGCTGGTGTTGCACGGACGACACATGTATGGGAATCTCCGGAATATGGCAATCACGAGTCGACTCTCGCCCCTTCTTATCGACCCGCATTAGTTTTCCGCCGGCTCGTCAGACACTCGGCTCCTTTCTTCGGACAGCGAGCCTTAAGTTGACCCATCTCTCCGCAGCTCCAGCAACGGGGCCTCTTCTCCCTCGTCTTCTGCCTTATAAGTCGTCGCAACATGTCCTCCATGGATTCAGGTGCCCTCTCCGTCGTGGCGACACCGCAGACACGACTATGTCCTCTGGAGGCAGTCCTCGCCGCTTCAAATTTCAACGCATGGGCTAAGGCCTCTCCTAGTGTCCTATGGCGCCCCAGACGTACCGCTTGCTGAGTATCGGCGTCTTTAATTCCATCTATAAATGTTTGGACGGCTAGCTGCTCTAGAAAGTCCTCCGGCGCCGATGGATACGCGAGCCCAACCAATCGAGCAACATCGGCCTCCAGGTCTTGCATAGTCTCCCCCGACTTCTGAATTCTGTTCTTCAATTGGGCACAATGCACATGCT
>CALNHX010012900.1:0-21606 GCA_940337035.1 Agriotes lineatus
GGACAGGGAATCGAACTCGCGACTCTTAGATCAGTAGTCAGGATGCTTACCACTGAGCTACCGACCCCGGCTGGATAAATTTGAGATAGTGAAATTTACCCCGAATTCTGTCCGAATTTGGAAATCGCAATTCATATGTGTCCCGAAACTTGCTTGCCTGCCTATCTGCTACTCTTAAGCTTCGCACTACTACCTGTTCCCCTATGTTAAATTCTACATGCTTAGCAATCTTTGCGTTCCCCTTGTCTTTATATTTTTCTGCATTCTTTGTTATTCTATCCCTGACTTTGATTGAAATTTCTTCATATGGCAACCTTTCCCCTTGATTAGCTATTCAAGGCCTTTCTGGATATACCCTTTTCATCAGTAAAATTGGTGCTTCTAGGGTGACAGTATTCGGTACTTTGTTGATAAAATCTTCTACCGATTGAACGTACCTTGCCCACCTACCATGTGGTTCGTTATGTAGAATTAGTCGCAAATATTTGATTACCTCCTGAATATACTCTCGCTTGGGTTTCCCTGGGGGTGTCTTATCGAACAGAAACCAACCCTTACGTCTTGGCTCTGCCAATAGTTTCTGAACCTGTCGTTGTTCAAGTAGGTAGCATTGTCGGCTAATATCCTCCTGGGTTTCCCTACCTCCTTACTACATTTTTCTAAACATTTATTTGCTACCTCGGTTGTACATTTCCTACATGAATATAATTTTGTGTACTTTGTAAAAATGTCAACTATGATGAGGATGTGTTTAAATGTCGCACTGGTTACCAAGTTCGATAAGAAATCAATGCGATCATCTCCAATGGTTCTTGCGTTGTGATGCTTTGTACAGTGTTCTTCTTTATGAAATTTTTATACTTTCCCAAACAGCATAACTCGCATGTCACTAAGGCTGATTTAATAATTTTGTAATCATTCTTGGCATAATAATTTTCTCTGAAAATTAGCCACACCTTTCTTATGCCAATGTGTCCATACGTTTGGTGGAAGTACCTTCCTATCTCGATAGTATGTTCACCTGTTGTTAAATAGAGTTCCTTTTCATTTAATTTCTTAACCAGCACGCCATCCCTTAGTTGAACATCTCTGTAGTTGTTGTCGTTTTCGTTTATCAGGGTTTTTATTTCGTCGAAATCTGGCTCATTTTGTATCCCTAATAGGTACTCCCTAGAAAAGATTTCTGGTTCGTGTTGTAGTTCATTTAAGGCTACTAACACTTCATTCACATTTCGCTTGTCTGCGTTCTTCATTCGAGATAGGTAATCCGCAGTAGTATTCGCCTTCCCCGGTATATGCTTAATAGTAAAGGAGTACTCTTGTAGCAGCAGCGACCATCGGTAGATCCTGCTGTTAGTAAATCTGGTGTTCATGATGTGCTGCAATGCCGAATGGTCAGTTTCGATAGTGAAATGATTGCCTGTTAAATAAAATTTCAACCGGTTGACCGAAAATACTATCGCCATCATCTCTTTCTCTGATATGGTGTAGTTCAGTTCGTGTGCTCGTAGTACCCTTGACACGAAACATATTGGGACTTCTATGCCCTCCTGTACCTGTATTAATTCCCCGGCAATCGCGTTGTCTGATGCATCAGTTCTTAATGTGAATGGAATACTGTACTCCGGGTGAAAAATGACACCATTGTTGTAAAATGTTTCCTTCGATTCTTCAAACACTTCTTGTCGATGTTGTGTCCAACTCCATTTTACTCCCTTTTTCAGTAGCTCGAATAAACTGACCAATTTAGCAGAAAGGTTGGGTACGAACTTCCGATAGTATCCTATCATCCCAATGAATCCCCGCAAAGTTTTTAGGTTATGTGGCCTTGGGTACTGTTTTATCAGTTCCAACCTGCCCTTGTCGATGGCTATCCCCTTGGTGTTAATGACATATCCTAAAAATTTCACCTCTGTTTTGAGGAATTCGCACTTCTGCAGATTGAGCTTTAACCCATTTCGATTCAATTCGCCCAGGATTATACTGACATGTTCGAAGTGCCTTTCAACATCCTGACTAAATATCAGAATGTCATCGACATAGTGTATACAAAAGTCTTCGAACCTGTTTAGTATACTCTGGAGTGCCCTCACTAATGCTGCTGAGGATGTGTTTAGTCCAAACGGTACAGTCCTAAACTGATAGACGTTTCCATCGACACTGAAACCCGTGTACTTGCGTGAATTTTTCTCCAGCGGAATCAGCCAAAAGGAGTTCTTCAAGTCCAGCTTGGTAAATACAGACCTATTCCCTAATCTTCATATCAACGAGTCTATATTTTGAGGTGTTTCAAACTGTGGCAATGTCCTCTCATTAATCTTCCTTGCGTCAAGGCAAATTCTGAGGCTATCGTCCTCTTTCCTTACCACGACAATTTGATCAATAAAATGCGTAACTGCTTTTTCAATTATGCCCTTTCCCAACATGTGCTGTATTTCCCTATTCACTCGTTCCCTGTACTTGTATGGGACTGGGTAAGTTTTACAGTTGAGCACCGATTCATCCTTTACCTGTAACCTATGTTAAGAGTCGACGGCCACCCTATTTTCTTCGTTAAATAAGCTAATGCTTTTTTCCAACATCCGTTCTACTTTTTCCTTATGTTGTACAGGACAGTCTAATTCTATACTTTTATAATCTCCCCATGCATGTTGCTCATAATGTTCCGGTTTTATGTAATTTATGTTGAGATCCCCTATCTCCTGATTTTCCTGCATCCAACTAACTGTTCGCCCCACCATACTAATTTCCTTCTTTACCACATTAATGAAAGCGCTATGTGCAGTTAGTGTATTCATACCAATTACTAAATCAACTGATAAATCAGGCACAACTAACATTTCCAACGGGAGTGCTGTGTCACAAAACGTTACATCAATTATTAGTTTTTTATTAACGGTTGAGAATTTCTTTTTGTTTGCTGATACGAGAAATAATTTTTTTATTGGAATAATATTGTTTTTAAGTTTTTGTACATAGTTTTTAACAAAATTTTCACTTATTGATGATAACTCTGCACCAGTATCAACCAATGCTGTCGCCACTTGATTATTTATGAGTACTTGTATGAAAGGTAAACTCTGAATAAATGAATTGTTTATGTGATTGAAACTTTCTTTTAGTGTACCACCCTCTTCAATAAATTCTTTGGGATGAGAGTAGCATATATTTTGGGTAGTACACGTTAACAAAAATTTTGTGTATCGGCCGAAGTCGAAGGTACACTCGTCTCGACCGCAACCTGATTTATATTAACGGCTTGATGCTCATTATTGCTGGCCTGATATTGTTGAGCATTTTGATCCCTGTTATTGTAGTAGAACTGTGGCATTCTACGATAGGAAGCCATTGCATGATTACTTCCCTGCGCCTGCTGACCTACATTATTTCCTTCCCCGTTAACATTATTGTGAGCCCTATCTGGTTGATTCAAACCTGATCTCTGACTATTTGTGCCACCTTGCTGCTGGTTGGTGTAATTATGGTTATATCTTATATCCTCGGTTAAAACCCCTATTAAACCTTTTTGGGCCATTATATCGATTCCCATACTGTCCCTGACTGCTGTTTTGGTTCGTGTCCTCCTGTATCCTACTCTCCTGGTTTCCTGCTCTATTCCCCTGGTTCCCTGATGTATTTTGCCTATTTTTAATCTCGTCCCACATATCATATTTTCTGACGAGATTAACAAACCGTTGGAACGTGCCTATCTCCTCAGTTATAACTTTGCCCCTTATTTCATCATCAAAATGTGCTGCCAATTGTCTAATTAATATTGATTCCTCTATTCTGGGTTGTAATTGCTGATAGAGGTAAAATTTTTTATGTATGTATTGTTCCCTAGTATGATAAAAATTTTGTTTGCTATATTTAGCCTCTGCTAGTTCCAGTTTAACCATTTCTTGTTCACGGAGACCCCAATAGTTCCCCAAGAACATTTCCTTAAACTGCTCGAAATCTTAGCATTGGTCCTCAACGATCTCAAACCATGTACTTGCGCCCCCTTTTAGTACTGATTTTATGCAATTTATTTCGGTTATTCTATCATAGTTTTGTCTTAGTAGCTTTTTTAAATTATCTAGGTGCAACTGCAAATTTTTAATGACTGTTTTCGGGTGTGTCTTGTCGTTATGTCCAGAAAATTTAATACTTAGGTTATTAGTAGCATCACCAATTACGATGGGTCCTACTCCCATGTTATATTCAGGCCTATTATTCACCTGCATACCTTAAATTTCTATTTTATTCTCTAATTCTGTTCTAACTTGACCACACTGTTTTTCAGTGTATTTTTTATTTTCTTGCCTAACGATCTCTATTTTGTTTTCAGTATTTATCTCTACCTGACACACTTCCTGATTTATTTTTCCTTCAAGTCGTTCGCATCTTGCGTTTAATTTTGCTTCTATGAAAACCTGCTCCTGGTCTAACCTGATCTCAAGATTTTCTACATTATCCTTACTTTCTATAAACTGTTGTTGTACTGTTTCCCACCTTTCCTGAGTTTTAAGTTCAAATTCTTCCCTTTTCTTATTACTTTGCTGTATTTCCTGTCTACGTTCCTGGTTATTTACCGCTATCCTATCATTTATTTCATCTAGATTTTTATTCACTACCTGTGTGATTTCTTGTTTAACTTCCTGACCAAATTTTTCTATCTTACTATTCATATTCTGAATCTCACTATTTATATTCTGAATCTCACTATTTATATTCTGACTTATTTCCCTCAACATTCTCTTTATGTCGTCGTCTCGTCTCCCCATGCTTTGTTGCACTGATTGTACTGTTTCTAATTTTTCTGTTTCTACCTGAATTTTCCTAGTTTCCTGTACTACTTGACTTTCCTCTACTTTATCTTCCATATTATTCTGACCGTTTGACCTCAACTGATATTCATTATTCATTTTTTTACTATTTTTCTATAAACAAATTACCCCTCAGACCTAACGCGTCACGTTTCTGGACGCCAAAAAGTTGCCGTGATCTCCCGTGCCTATGTCCATTCCTATTGTTTTGCTAATTAATTACTTGCTTATTAAGCCCTTGCACATACGGGGATGCTTACAGGAATTGTACACCTTACCTGTAATTTTATTTTAGCTCACGAAGTATAGCCTTGGGATACCACAAACAGCTCTTATTTGTTTAGTAAATAATCTGCATGTGACTCAATTTGAAATGCAATACTCAGGGTTATAGAAATTTATACAGATTAACTGCTCTTATTTCGCGGGTTCCTAGGAGTTGATGGTCAAAGAGATGATTGCTTTGATTTAATCCTACTCTCAAATCATTCCTTACACTTTTATAACGGCATTAAAACCAAAATTTTCGGGCAATTCATGCAGCAGAATAACTCAGAGAACGTTACCAAATGCGAAGTACGGTCCTGGACTGCCTGCTGTGCGCGAATCGATCGCAGATCGAGATTTGCAGATTTCAATGGCGCGATCGTGGTGTCATCACCAGGTGTTGTCAGCGGCTTGGTGATTCTTTGTTTAGTGGTCCTCGCTCGTGGTTTGTGCCCCGCAGGATCGTAGACGCTTGTATGACGAGGTAAGCTGACTTAATTTTTCTCGCGTAGAAACCAAACAACACTTAGAAAAAAACACTCGTTTTATTTTCAACGCTAATCTTGTCAAGTAACAACAACGTGATACAAATTCATCAGCTTCAAGTATAACAACAGAACATAAGCAGAACCCTCCTCAAGGGCGCGAAAAGGCTTATATAGCCCTAGAAGGGTTGAAAACCCCCATACTCGTCTAATTCTCTCTAATTGGTTCGTAATATGACGTAAATTTTTCCGTTGAGTCAATTGGGTTCAGTTTTGCGTCAAATGACCGTTACAAACACATGTCTATTTGGCGGGCATTTTGACAAAGACTCGTTACTGTCTGGACACTTGAAATATTGCTTGACACTTAGATATATGGCAGGAAATAGCCGCCCGTTAGCCAACATTGTGTCTATTGTGAAATTTCGCGGGCTTTTCTATGCACGTCACGCTAACACAAATAAAGCGGGAAAAATTAACCTAGTAACTAATTAAATACAAACTTAAATCTATCCATTTAGCTAATTTAATTACATGTACAGGTCTCCCTAACTAATATGCGCCCTTGGCACACGTTTTGGAGGACCGCTGACAAACAACGGCACCTGGTGATCCTGTTATATTCATTTGGAGGAACGCTAACTACGACATTCCGGCCTTATTTGTCCTTGGCGTTGAGATCCCAGTTTAACCCAGGTGTTGCCACAGGTATGACTAGCTCTTGCTGATGTTTCCAGCTATTACACATGGCTATTGTTAATTCAGGAGAATTCGCCCTTGATTGGAACTGCCCCATGTTACTGCCATGCGTCCCAACACCCCATGTCCTCCTGTGGCCTGCCGTCTGCATCCGAGCGTCCGGAACCAGTTGCTCGAGTTGTCCAGGTCCCCTGCCTGCTACAGTGCCTGGAACCTGTGCAGTTCCATGTGCAGATGGTCCTTCCAGCTTGATGTTGACGTGGGATTACGGCACACACACTGCATTGCGAGCTAGTTTGAAGGTATTGAGGCGCACAAGACCGTTCATGTTACATATAACGAAGTTAGAGTTAAAAAGTCTTCAAAGATAGGTAAAGTGCCACTTACAGTCAAGTCTAATTTATGAAAAAAAATGTATTAGTGCAGTACATAATTGTAAGTACGTATACCAAAATTCAAATCGATATCTCTATATTTGTGGAAATTACCAAAAAAATAAAAAATAAAAAATTGAACTTCAAGGCCCTATAACTTCTTACTGAAGGGACTTTGTACTAAGGTATATTAGGTTTAATCGATTTATCATAATATAAGGAATCTATGACTAA
The DNA here is from genome assembly GCA_940337035.1 of Agriotes lineatus. Taxonomy (NCBI): domain Eukaryota; kingdom Metazoa; phylum Arthropoda; class Insecta; order Coleoptera; family Elateridae; genus Agriotes; species Agriotes lineatus. The sequence goes on from CALNHX010012900.1 coordinate 6,868, forward strand.
GCGGTGTCCCATTATTATTGGGACACCCTGTATAGCATCAAATGATAATTAAAATGATAGGTCAGATTATTACTTTAATAGCTTTGTTAATTGAATTTGTTAATCAGGATATATGAAGGAAAATACTCGGGTCATTCAAAATGCAATTATTTTTAATTTAAATTGATTATTTTTAGCAATCTGAAATAATTTCATGCGAACCACGAGCCACCAGCTTTCGCTAATATTTCATGTTTCTTTAAATAAAATTTCATTGTTTACAATTATAGCGACTATACCCAGCAAACACGTAACATCTGGCCAGTAGTGGTTAGACGAATGTCTGCCGGAATAGCTAATATCGGCCCAACAGTGGCACCGCTGTGTCAGTCTGGCCAATGAAGTTAACAATCAGTGGCCCAGTACTTGACCGGTATTTAACTTGTATGAATGAATGTGCAGATTTATTACCGGTTTAACAGCTTTTTTTGCAATGGCATACTACAATTCACCAATACTGATACTGCACATTTTGAATATTTTTTTACAAAAATGTAAATACTTTTAAATAAATAAATAGTATTTAAAAGTTAAAAAATTTATTATAAAATCTATATAGAAAAAGCATACAAAAAGTAAAGAAAATGCAAATGTAAATTATATTTGTTTAGTTTTCCTACGATTACGACCTCCATCCCTGTCGCTCGCACTGCGTAGCCAAACCTTGATTACAGCCTCAACTTCTTGCTGTGTGGCATTCTGGCTAAATGGATTTTTCCTTACTGCAGCTGCAATAAACATCAACATTAAGGTTATGAAAATGTATTATTATATGAGATTTCTACACTGAAAAATTGCTCATTTGGTGACCAAAAAATGTTTGTACGTTGCGATTTCCATATACGTAATTTAATTACAAATTTAGCTACTGTATGCAAATGATGACTGCTTTAACCTTTAAGGCTCCAAAAGCCCATTGCATTTACATATTATATTAATTAATTATTAAAATTAAAATTCACTCACCAGTTAGTAACTTCAAAACATTTTAAAATTTTTCAAACAATTCTTTATTGCTTCGGCCGGACCAGTTAAAACTTAAGGGCCGCGTTTACAGTTGGTAATTTATCGCATATAGCGCAAACTTATTTCCATTTTTATGAAATCAAGGCTAAAATGGTGACCTGGTTGTATGTAATTCTTACATGTATTGACGCATAGGAAGTTTTGAATTTCGGAATATTGCTTATGTTATGATTAAAAAACGTTAGATGTGTTTACAACAAATAAATGTTAACAAAATAATGAAATATTAATAATAAGAATAAAAATGCGTCAGCAGATAGATACATGATAACTCTATCATAATCGGGATCGAGAAAATTTTCAGCTTCTGAATTGATCCTAAAATTTTGGAAATGGTTTTTGACAAGAATTTGCATTTTTACCAAAATGGGAATAACAAGCAATGAATGTAGGCAACACGTTCTCTGACCGCTAAGCGGATTAAGCACTTACGGAACTTTGATTTCTCTTGTAATCATTTGGTACTTATATTGTTAAATTATGCGTTCAGGTTTTACTTTATGGAGCACTAACTATTTATAACAATGCTAAACTAACGCATTCAAAATAAAGCTTTATTTATTAGAATACAATGTTAACATTAAAAAATATGCTATAGATACACAATATTACAAGTTTTTAAATATTAATTAATTCAATATGTTAATCTCGCAATTCACAGGCTCTATTTTGCCGGGACTCGATACCTTCCGATTACACATAATATTTCTTTATAATATTACTGATAGACTCACTCAATCAAAATAAGCTGTATTTTAGGATGATTGTACATTTGTCCAACAGTGTGATGGTACGGTTAATTAAAATACTGTCAATAATAACTTACTAATTATGTACATAATAATAACTAACTATGAACAAAATAAAAAATAATGTACAGGGTGTCCCAAATTCGCTGCTCACCATTGGGATCTCTTTTGACGTTACAAAAATGTTATAAACTATGATATTAAACCGATTTCAATAAAAATTAATTGAATTTCACTGAAATCAGGGCCGGATTAAGAATAAATAATACGGATGATGAAATTTTGGGGACAAAATGTAAGAAAATGATAAGATGTCATATATAGTTGAATCGAGCATGCTCTGCACTTTTAAAAACTGTAGTAAAAATTTCAGGTCCGTATTTATAAAAAATTAAGTTCATGGCCCCAAGCAGACGAAACGTCGTTTTGGAACTATACCATCTCAGAAAGGTTTATTAGCTGGTATTGTTGTATAAATGTTGAATTCAAATTATGTTAGACTAAATCAATATTGCTAGCGATACTATCAAGTAAAATAAATAAAGACATTTATCATTGGTTTAATCCTTTGTAAAGATTTGGTTTTGTTACTTTTTACGCTAACCTTAATATAATATTGATAAAAGAAAATAATTCAGAACCTTTAGCTAAGTATATTTTCAAAAGTTCAGAAACCACAACAAATAAATAAGTAAGAAATATTTGAACATCAGCGGCTTGCAGGTATACGGCTATTTACAAGAGTAATCGGTAGTAATCCATTTAAAGATAATCCGCTTACGCTGCATGGTACCTACCTGTACGTCTAGAACAGCCAACAAAATTATATTTGGTCATTAGGCAACTCAATATACAAGAATTGGAAGTTAGCTTTAAGTAAACGCCGCCATTAACACTGGAGTTTACACCTTGAAATATACCTCATTTTATGCACACTTTGTTTAACTTTTAGAGAGCCAATTTTAAAGTAGGAAAGGCGGTCGACTTTTATTTTCTAATCATTTATATTTTATCTGTCTACTGACAAGAGATTTTTTTAAATTTTGGCAAAATAATTTTTCAGCATTAAAAAACGTACAACTCTATTTTACTTAAAAATTTTCAAATAATATTTGCAAAAATACGAATATCGAAAAAATCTCCACGTCAATAGATAGCTAAAAACTACTGTGTTTTAAACGTCACGACATTTTTTCTAAAATGCAAATTGTTTCGGCAATAATAAAACTAAGATTTAGAAAAATCGATATAATTTAGCAGTGTAGTGTAGTATAGTAGCATTGAATATCCTGACTCAGAATGCTTATTGCAATGCTTATTGCAATAGTAGTATATGGGAATTATTTTTTAATGAGTTAAAGAATCAGTGATGGCATAGTAATACAAAATTATAAGCATAGCTTGGGGTGAAACAAAAATACACAGTGGGTTTAAGTTGTGGAATTTTCCACCAAAGTAAAAGCTATTACTACCTACCAACAGAGTGCAATGCTTAGAGAAAGCAGGTAGGATATGCAGCAGAATTCAATGGCAGCAGGTATTCTGGATATTCAATGGTAGTAGGCAACACAGATAACAAATTTCAATTAGCAGACAAAACAAGCGGATTACGACAGATTACAACATTCTACTAGGTATTAGATGGCTTTTATATGGCGTACCGAGTTGCCAAGGATCCAAAAAATTCTTGCTAAAGAAGAGCATTTACTGTGTTCGCTGTGGATGTGGTTTTATTTAGTTTTCCGTAAATTATTGTTTGAAAATATATTTTCTAATTCGGAAAAACACTGTTATTTCTTGTAATTCTTTATCAAAAACTGTTATTTTTCAGGTATTTCAGTCGTTTAACTAATTTGCATTATCAGTGAAGCTGTGTGTAACAAGTTTTAGAATTAGTAAAATAGCTTTAGTGTAATTTAAAATGTAAAAATTAACTTTATTTAAGTAGGTAAATACATGTCATAAAGCACCTTTAAAATATTATAGTTAATAAGTAAGAATATAAAAAAATAGGTACAGATACAATAGAAAACACAAAACTGAAACAATTACTACTAACAAAAATATGTAATATCAGTAAACCGCACAATTTTCAAATATATATCGGACGCAATTCCTGGCGTCTAACTTTACGGGGATCGATTAATTCAGACAAAAGTGCATTTTTATAAAAAGTGATAAGTTTTGGAACTTGGCTTTCCCAGAAATGTTCATCCTTGTATATAATTTGATAAAACAAGTCTTTTGGCATCCATACAATAATGTAACACTTATTTTTATTGGTAATGTTCAATTGACCTTGTAATTGGTGCATTGTCATTTTTCTTTAATTGAAGGCCACCGCTGCCATGAATTGTCAAAAATTTTATAACACCATTTTCACTTGCTTCTTTTGGTGTTGACATTCTTGAATTATAAGTGCATTTTACTTCAATAATGGCGTCATTCCCTGCTAATCCCTCAGGAGATGCATCTAAAAATGGATATTTTGGGTCTACAAAAAGCCCACAACTTGTTACTTCTAATCCAGAAGTTTCTTGAAATTGGGCAATTGCTCTGCTTGCGTTTTGTATGCCCTATTGAGTTGCCAACGATCCAAAAAATTATGGATAAAGAAGAGCCTTTACTGTGTTCGCTGTGGAAGTGATTTTCTTTAGTTTTGCAATTTTACCAAAATTGGATGCAATTAATCGTTTGACTCTCTCTCATCGTCTTCCATAAAAAGTTGTTTCTTTGGCCTATAGTTAATTTTTGTATTGCTGATGGGTCTACATTTTTCAATTGCTTAAGGAATCTTGCTTCTTTTTCTAAATACGTCGCAGTCTCCATATCTTCAACATTGAAATTTTCTCCGTAATCTACAGCATGGAATAATGTTTTTGGTCTCGTTCCTTGGGTTTTTGCACGTCGTTTGTAGTTCAAATTTCGAATATTTTTTCGCTAAGGCAAGGTTGGTAACTGGGCCCGCGAGGCAACTGGAAACACTCCCTATAATATGTTTAAAATTGGCGGTATTTCACTTAATATACATGAGCACCATCTATTACTGCCTACTGTAACTAAACAACAAACGGCGCCAACCGGAAGTGCGATTTTAAACAATGGCCACCAATTGTTTGCAGCTGTCAGTTCTAACCGCATACAAGGTCGTGCATTAAAGTGATTGAAAATTCGCAGAAACATCAAATAAGGGATTATATTTGTGAGATACGGATAAACACTATAAACAGAGTAAGTTAATTGTGTATTTTGACTAGAAAATAAGTAGCAATGGTTAATTATGTTTCAGGAAAAAGTAAAGGTTAGGTTCCAGTTGCCCTACGATATTATCTATTTTGGTTAACTGGGCCCATACCGATACGGGTTACTGGGACCGTGTGGGTCCAGTTACCCTAACAATTTAATTTTCAAGCAAATGACAAGAACTTATAAGCCAGTCACGGAAAAAGGGGCCGATGGGCCTAAATATACAAGGAACATCCTGGAAGAGGCCGCTGCCGCCGTAAAGGGTGGTCGAAATACGGTACGAGGTGCAATTAAATATTTCAAAATCCCTAGATCTACGCTCAAACATTATATACACGTAGTATCACTCTTCACGAAAGTGCCGGTTGATGAGATGCTAGTAATGCTCAAAGATCTCTTGCCTACAGACCAAGTTGAACTTGTCGAAATTTGCCTGAAAAACACTTACTGCAGTTGGAACAATAAAATAGGCGAAGAAGTCGAAGGAGCGGCTATGGGTTCACCGCTATCACCTGTTATCGCTAATATCTACATGGAGGCTTTTGAAACCAAGGCTCTCGAACAAGCGCAGCTAAAACCGACTTGCTGGTTGAGATATGTAGATGATACCTTTATCATCTGGTCACTTGGACGCCAGACATTGAATATGTTTCTAAAACACCTGAATTCTGTGCATCCCAACATACAATTCACAATGGAAGTAGAGGAAAATTGCAGTATTCCGTTTCTAGACGTCCTGGTGAAACGTAAATCAGATGGCAGTTTAGGACATGCAGTCTATAGAAAGAAAACACACACGGACAGATATCTAAATGCTGACTCACACCATCATCCAATGCAAAAAGCAACAGTTCTCCAGACTTTGGCGACAAGAGCCGTCCGTATCTCAGATGAGGAAAATCTAGAGAGAGAAAAGCTACATCTGTTTGACTCTTTACAAAAGAACGGATACACAACTACCGCCATACGAAAAGCACTACACAAGACTATGGCACAAAAGGTCAAAGAACAATCCCCACCTCTGGAAGGCTTAGCATTTCTACCCTACGTTAAAGGCTCGACGAATAAGATAGGACGTGTCCTGCAACGATGCAACATCAAAACTGTGTTCACGAGCAAGGAAACTTTGGGTAACGGCTTCAGATCGGTAAAAGACAAGATTCCAAGTTTAAAAACCGCTGGCGTATATCGCATTCCTTGTTTTTGCGGCTCGAGTTACATTGGACAGACTGGTCGTTTAGTTGATCTAAGACTTCAAGAACATAAAGGCGATTGCAAACACAAACGCATCACAAAATCAGCCGTAGCTGAGCATACGTTTACAAATGGGGACACTATAGAATTTGAGCACGCCAGAGTAATTGCTCACTTCCATTGACGTCACCAAGATGGCGTCTATCAGCTGATCTGGAGGTCAACAAAACTTGTTGACAGTGTGTATGTTGTTACCCCCTTTAACTACTATACGACACAACAAATAACGGCCAACAATGCGTTACAACAAAATGCCCCTCTGCGCTACTACTGCTCCAGAACCTCTGCCACCAAATAGGGGTAGCTAGGGAGTTTACGCTCGCGACCGCTCAGCCGCAGATAGGGAGGGTTCGAAAGTACGAATTACCTGTGATTCCAGGATCCTAGGGCGCCACGCCGTTGCAGCTCGTATTACTACTCCCCGTTGGAACGTGTAACGGCGAACCTAAAGTGCTTATTAAAGAAACCAGAGATTCGACGCAGTAGCAATTAAAAGACAGGGTACATATTTACACATATAATACCAACAATGGGTTCAATACATTCGACACAATATACATGAGGTTTAAGATCAGATTTGTAAACCAAAGACAAATGAAATGTAAAGCCCTATTTAGAATTTACTTATTAACTTCAATTGTAGTCAAACGCAACTATTGAAAATAAATTGCTGCCAAAGTGGCAACAAAGGCACAACAATTCGGCCGCATCCTGTGAGGCAGGGTACGCCGAAACTAGAGCTATGCAAGCAAAAAGGCTAACTAAAACCCCGAATGTTAGCTTATGGTTTTAGGGTTACGTCAAGATTTCTAAGGGTTGAAGCCCGCTGTTACGGTTGTATGATCATACAGGCGCTGCGGTTTCTATGTCAAACACATCATGTTATCATAATGACCACTTAAAGCAACGGCTTGAATTATGCTCCTAACAAAGCTCAAATACAAATTATAAGGCTACCGTGAACGGCTCTTTAGCCACAATCTACCCTCAATAATGACAAGTTAACAAATTAACCTCTGCAATAAAGTTAATAAATTACATACAAATACAGCTAGCCCGTAATCTATGAAAGCTAATCTGTCTTAAGCTAAATTTACAACATAACTGAATGGTTTATGACGTTACACAAACCTGATCGTAGCAAATAACTCGTTAAACCAAAAATATCTAGCTGTTCTGTCTTAAGATAGTTCAACAACATAACTGAATGTTTTATTAGGTTACAACTAAAACAAAGCAAATGAAATGCAACCGCAACGAGTTGCAAAGAAAACGAAGTGGCACTGATCGCAGTTTAATTAATTTAAATTAATGAAAATGACGGGACATTGTCCTCGTGAGCATTTCCCCAAATAAAACCCATAAATATTTTCTACGTTGACAAAGCATAATAGCTGCATTTCAATTCATGGCAGCAACGACGCAATTAATGAACAGAAATACAATTGACAAGAAAACGTACAACACCTGGTTCGATGGTTCTTCAAACCTCCAGCGGAGAATTAAATGGAGTCCCTTTGGGTGGAAGGCTCCAATCGGCGGAGTCCTGCAGGTGAATTGCTCAGCCTGGCCCCCAGAGATCCGCACGGTGGGACAAACACGTGGTTTTAACCTCACCAAGAAAACATTGCACAAATTCGAGACAACATCAAGCAGGTTTCAGCGAGGGAGATCGATCGCTAAGCGAGGTCGCTGCTAAAATCTGGTCCAGCAGAAAAGAAGTAGAAGTCGAAGTAGAAGAAGTCCCCTGTGTAGGAACGTCCAAATTAGAAATTTGCACTTAAAATGAACAAGATTACATACCAAGGATTAAACAGAATTTCGCACACAAGCATCTAGCGCTATGATCCCTGAGGACTTCTGCACAAACTACATTTCCCAGAAATGGGCGAACATCGGCCAAAAACTCAACAATTAGCACAAGACGAAGCGGGTACAATTACATCCCATAATGGACGCCAAACCAAATCGATTCAATTGTTTGCCAAAAATCGATAAACGTTAACATGGCCTCCAGCAACTAGCCAATCCGAGAATTTCTTACGTCAAAATTGACGAATCGGATCGATCTCAAGGATCGTACACTAGCGACTAAAATGAACAAGGTTCGATTCAAAAATCGTTACATTGCGCGCCACCTCTCTCAAGATGCGAGAGCTTGAGGACCGAAATCTACAATGACATTACAGGCAACTCGGCTAACCGAGCGCTAAGTATTGCCTAAAATCAGGCGCTCGAAGCTACTTAAAAATTGGAATGTAACAATGTAGTACTGGTCTTACAGATTTTATAAAAACTATTAAAAATAACATTAAGTTATTCGATATAATAATTTTGTGATAGTGGTGGAGCGTTGTTAATACAACCTTGGTATAATATAGACAAAAATTATAAGATAAATTAGTTTAATAAGTGTACAGCAGTGAGTATTACCCTTAACTAGTTGTACAATAGTATATTATTATATGAGCGATTATGACAGCCATTATTCACGAAGATGACATTTGCGCCACAAGCCGAAGGCGCGTGGCGCAAGTCATCTGAGTGAATAATGGCCATAATCGCGAATATAATACGATATTTTATCTACTCCAATGCAATAGGAGTCTTGTGTTCATATTTCCCAATTATGACATTTGTGACAGCTGTTAACTTCAAAAGTCGTTGAATAATAAGAATGAATTTTGTGATTGGCTACAACCTATTGAGTAATGAAAATATAATTTTCTGATTGGTTGCAACTTGCAAACTATTGAATAATGAAAATAGAATTTTATGATTGGCTGCAAACTGTGAATTATGAATGGTCATTGTACAGTAGGAGTAGATAAAATATTTTTTTATGAGCACTTTGAACTGTATTTTTAGATAGTGAGTTTAAGTAAATACTGATATGGAAGGCTTAAGCACGTATTTCCACAAGCTGAGTAGTGAAAATCAAAAACGGTATTTAGAAAAAATCAGCTTGATTCAAAATGTTGACCCATATGCGCTACGAGCACATGAGTTCTCAAACGACTTTGACAATATTCCCTCCATTAAGAAAGACGACATAATGGAATACCTACTTCTTAGAGCTAGCCCTTTTACTCACAATCAACTGAAAGCCCATAAAAGTGTTGCTGCTTTTGCCCAAGTAGTGTGCAGTTGGGTTAAAGATCTAAAAACTACGATTTTGCAAAACTACTTATTTGTAGGAAAGGTAAGTTTTATAAGCGAAGTTAAAAATTACTCTGAATGTTAAAATGAGTAAATTATATGAAAGATGTAAATCTCATTGTTTAATTTATGTATTATTTATTCATAGGTTCTTCATTCTGAACGTTTAAACGAAGTACCATTGAAACCATGGTTTATTTTAAATGCCAAAGGTAAAATTCTAGCGGCACATTGTGACTGTAAAGCTGGTCTTGGGGAGGTTTGCACCCATGTAGCTGCTATTTTATATGCTTTACTCCAAAGAAAACCAGAAGAGTCGGTCACAGATAGGCTTGCTTACTGGATAACTCCAGCGCCAATAGATGTACATCTGTCTATCGGTGAAATTGACTTCACCCCGCCAACATCTCTATGGCAGAAAGCTTCTAAATCACAGGAAAAAGAAATTGCCCATGTGCATAAAATATCTTCGAAGGAAATTTTATCAAGAAAGGAAGTGGTAAAATTTTTGGAAGATTATAAAGAAGCCGGTTGCGAATCTGCTCTACATAAAATTCTGAAACCATTTACTACAACTACAACAGTCAAAAATGGTAAGGATTACTACACTTTTTAAATTTTTATATTATAAACCATTACAGCAATTTAAAATAGTTAGTTTCATGACAAGCGTCGAAAGTAGCAAATTTCGTGCGAGTGTTGATTAGACAAACGAGGGCGTAGCGAAGCGAAGCCCGAGTGGATCTAAAACACGAGCACAGATATTTGCACTTTCGGGCGAGTTATGAACACTATTTTTTAGACGACCACTCAAAGTAAATTCTATTTTTAAGAATTGTTTTTATTTCGTTTGCAAAATGGATCGTTATATTATTATTGGTGCAATTATAACAAATTAGAGCTTGTTGGAAGCAGAGCAGCGAATAAAGCAAAAGCGTCTGGATTATTTGAATCACGGTCTGCTGAATAACTTTGTGCCGTCACGATATGACTAGCACGATATAATATCGTGCTAGTGTATGAAATTGTCAACTTTCTGTAGTAGGCTGCTGTCGCGATAATGTTACTTTCATACGTGGTCGTCTAAAAAAACATTATTGCTTACTATTTCTCTTAGGTAGCGTCCACGTAATAGTAATTTAAGTTACAAGTATAGAAAGTGGAGCTTTTCAGTACGACTGAGATGTTTCGGGAAGAGGCCGTTAGGCCGATTCCAGAATTTTGAGACGAGTATGGAAAAGCCACTTTCATACGAGTTTCGTATAATATTTTTTCGTACACTAGCATACAAAACGGAATAATTAATGTATGTTTCCATCTGAATTTACCGTAAAATTGATTAATTAGAAAGTTAGACTTTGCCGTATAAATACCGCAAAGTAACTTACTAATTAATAAATTTTACAGAAAATCAACTCTTTCAATAAACAAAAAAATTTTTTTTAAACTTGTATTTTAAGGGTTTTTTGCTTGTTTGCTGGACAATGTACACGGTTCAGTTTATTTTAATGTGCATTTACTAACATATCAGTAAAGTTATGCAGGTGGTGCACAAAGCAGTGATGCAGGATCTTCAATCATACAACAACCGGTTGATTATCAACAACAGTTGAATATTATTAACAGTGACATTGAAATGATAAAAGATGCCTTAAAAATAAACCTTTCCTCTAAAATAAACATAGATTTGCCATCAATACTGCTAAATGCAGAAGAGGAAAAGTATTTTAATGAAAATGTTAAAGTGTCAAGTGAAACTGCATTAGATATAGCCACAAAAACCATTGGTCAAGATAGTGCCTTGTGGCAAAGGTTCAGAAGAGACCGAATTACTGCTTCTGGTTGCTACCAGTTGTATACTTATTGCAATAATAAAAACCCCAACTGGGAACAAAAAATTGAAAAATATATAAATTCGCCATTTAGAGGAAATGAGCATACGAGGTATGGTAAAACATACGAAACTGCTGCCAGAGAGGCATACCAACAACAGTTTGGAAAAGTATACCAAACAGGTCTTTTAATTAATTCTTCGCTACCATGGTTGGCATGTAGTCCAGACGGATTAAAAATGTTTGAGGAAAGATTTTATAGGCTAATTGAATTTAAATGTCCTGTATTAGGTGCAAAACACGGCATTCAAGAATTGGTACAGACTCTTCCCTATATAAAATACGATGCAAGAAAGCCTTTTCCATTTTATCTGAATCGCAAACATACATATTACGGACAGGTACAGCTTGGGATGGCTATTTTAAATTTAGAATTGTGCGATTTCGTTATATACAGTTCTTATGATAATGGAATACTGGTTATCGAGGTGGAGCGACATGAAGAATTCATAAAAAATTTAATAAGCAAGATGCAATTTGTTTATTTTAATTATTATTTAAAAAAATTAACTTATACATAATGTACAGGTTTCGAGTAATTGGGATAACAACTTAATTATTAAATATATGTTAGTGTGTATACTAATTTTAAATCTTATAGATAATATGTATTACTTAATGCTTTTACAGTGTGATCGGTTCCAAAGCCGAACATAATATATCACAAGGCTACTAGAAACATTTAATTTAATTTAAAAAACAAGGTTGCCTAGAACATAACTTTAAAGTTTAGGCTTAAAAGTCCTTCGACATCAATTAGGCTAGGCATACCATTTGTTTACTAAAAACTAAAAACTTGCTATGTTCAGTTTTGAAACCAATCACCCAATACGTACCTACTACAGTATAATTTTATTTTTCGTACACTAGCATTGAAAGAGCTACTTTGCCGTACAATTTATTAATCAGAAAGTTGCACTTTGCGGTATTCGTACGGCAAAGTAGTATTTTGCGGTATTCGTACGGTACGGCAAAGTAGCACTTTGCCGTACGTTTCCTTAGTTACAACACATATAATATTACATTACATTAATATTACTCTACTTATTTGCTATATACGAGGATAAATTTAGTATTCCGTTTTGTATGCTAGTGTACGAAAAAATATTGTACGAAACTCGTATGAAAGTGGTTTTTCCATACTCGTCTCGAAATTCCTGACTCGGCCTAACGGCCTCTTCCGGAAACATCTCACTCGTACTGAAAAGCTCCACTTTCTATACTTGTTACGTAAATTACTATTTTTGCATAGTGATCGTGAAAGTCGTCTTTTTTTAACGAAAAATCGTATTGAAAGTTGCACTTTTTTAACGCAAAAATCGTGAATAAAGGTACACTTTTTTTAACTATTTTATTGAAATTTCAAGTTGACAGTTGTCAATTCCGAAGTACTTTTCGACTAAATTTCGACCAAGAGATCACTATGCAAAAAAATTACGTGTACAACACGTTTTGAAAGTCCTTTTTTTCATTCATTTGCTTGATTAACTCGGGCCTCGCCCTCGTTATCAAACTGCAAATTCATGAAAAAAGTATATCTTTCAAAACTAGTTGTACAAATTACTATTGTTTCAATGTTTCTACATTACTTATAATAAACAACTTTATATTATGACTACTTTTATTACTTCACCACAGAAGGACACAAATTGGTCAGTGCACAAGTTACTGTTAATACCTGATCAATAGCCGGAACGTTTAAATCAATATTCTTTTTTTGAACAGTATGAATAGGAAGTAAATTATGTAAAATCCTGTATTTTCGACGAACTGCACCAATCACTCTTTCTACATGGATCCTAACAGAAACTAATTGTCTTGTGGACTCGACTTGAAGAGGGTCTAATTGTTTTTTATTTTTAAAAAAATCGGGAATTTTGACTTCAGCTAGACGCATTCTCACACATTCTTCAATTAAAAACCCCCTGTCTGTTAATACTAAATCGCCTGGTAAAAGATGATTTAAAATTCCACATTTTTCCGTGATCATTCTGTCAGTATTTCGTCCACCATAGGCTTTAGATATAAATGTTATCGCTCCTTGGGGACATATGCCTATCAACATTTTTATTGTATTGCTATGTTTATAATTTGACCATGTTGCTGCTTGAGCTTTTAAGTTACTAGGTTTTTCGATCCTCACTTCAAAACAATCGATTATTACAGTATCTTTATTTCCAAAATGCTTTTTGAAACAGTTGGGCATTGTAGCAATTAAGTCGTCCCTATCAGGCCATATTATAAAATGTTTTAGATATTTATATAATACATTCAAGTTTTTGTAAAAAATTCTAGATGCCGTTTGAACACTGATATTAAATCGATATGCAATATCCGTAAACATTAGATCTAGTCGAAGGTGCATCAGAGTAAGAATAAATTGCTGAAATTTTGACATACGTGATACGTCACTTATATTATGCTGAACCAAATTAAAAATTTTCATTAAGGCTGTAAATGTAGGTAAGCCTGTAAAGTACTTGGTTTTTTTATCATTTCCTTCAAATGTGGCTTCGGTAATTGATAATGCACTTATTTGATTTTTGCATGCATGGAGCTGTTCATTTAAATACCGTACTTCCAAAGATAACTTTTCATAGGCTTCCATTTGATCTTGGTTTATATAAGTTTGTATCATTTTATGTGTACACCTGTTATTTTCATTCGTTACTTCTACGTTCTCCTCATTTTTAATCGAAGGTAATGTATCAGGTTGTAGGCTACTTTGATCTTCAGTATAGTTCAATGCCCGGAATACAAAATTACGTCTAAACACGATGAAGACCAATTATTCAACTAATTTTGTAAAACAGTTTTTGTACAAAGTAATCACTAATTTATGAATGATAGGTTATACATTTAATTATTAATTATATGAAAATTGTTGCTCTATATTAATTTGAATCTACCTTTTTGGACTTTGCTGTGAATTTCTTTAATTTCCGTTCCCTAAATCTATTATATCTGCGTGCAGCAGAGCGTGGACTCTTCTTAGTTTTGGATGATTTGTAACCCATCTTTATATGTGGAACATAGTCGGGATTATTGGTATCACCAAATACAGCAGGTTTTCCTATAAAATCAGTTACTTTAGAGGGTTTTCGCAGAAGGAAAGTAACTTATTAAACATGCAATTAATAATATTACTTCATAGTACCTGACAGAAAATGATCTGAACATATCCTCATATATTTAATTTTACTGTTCGTTAAATCGGTGCGATGTAAAGCTTGTATCCAAGCTTGACGCCTTTTAATTCTTTCATCTACAGTTCTACCCCTATTGTCCCTTTCTGAAGGTAATAAATAGTTTTTTTTTTGCCAGTCTCTCATACTATTATTAGAGCACCCAACAACTGCACAAGAATGGGGCAC
>CALNHX010012901.1:0-21597 GCA_940337035.1 Agriotes lineatus
CTCTAGACAGGTTTCAACATTTGGCATGAGTGTCTTACTTGTTTGATGTATGTATAAGCCGTTCACGATCTTTTTGGGACAGAGTTGGCTATGATTTTTTCTTTTCATGTTGGACTAACTGATTCGGTGATGTAGCGTATGCAACTTAATTTTGCTGTCAGTGTCTATTCGACATTTCCTTGCCACCGCAGTGCCAGATTTATTATTTTAATATTCTAAACAAAATAAATGATTTATCAAGTGTGTAAAAATAAGAGGAAAAGTCAAATTGCTCAAAATAATTTTGTTACAACAAAAATTTCCATTAAACGATGCTACTTCGAATTTAAAAAGAACAGACCAGATTAAAAGAACACGAGTTGATGTCGAGACTAGAATAGCTATTAACATATCTAGGAATGTTATGAGTATCATAACTGCCGCAGATGTTGTATTGAAATCCGAGCTCGCAGAGCGAGGATTTTAAAACACTGAGGCGGTTATGATTCATAACATCCGTGATTTGTTCAATAGTTTATCGGTTGCTGTATGGTTATGGTTGCCATGTACGGTAATGGACTATTACCGTACAGATCAGTTATGATTTAGTTACCAGCCTACTTTTGTATATGTAAACAAGGGATTAATATCCTGCAACGGATAAAATATATTTGCTGTACGTTAAAATGATGCATTATTGTTAAATACTTGTAATAACGTACCTAATGTTAAACCGATAGTTCAAAGAATATCAACAGATATGAAAATAGAATAGTACGCAAGTAGAAGAAGAATAAACCGATAACTCGAACTCATTGGTAATGCGCAATCACGTACAGCTTTAATGGTTTGGGTAATGGGCTAATGGCCGATTTCAGCAGAACAGCTGACCGCAGATGATTCAGTATTTGTTGTTTTTGAATTAATTTATGCTGTTTTGAATTTGGTGGTTGTGCTTTGAGTAGTGGTTATGAAAACAATTAGTTGCAAGAATGTATTGCTATATTTGTAAAAACAATAATCCAGTGTAATAATGTATAATAATTTACTACCTACGTATTTATTACTATTTTAGTGTTGAAATGTTATGTGGCAGATGTGAAAATCAATATGAAGTAAAATCAGCAAGCCATTTATTTGACAAGATATTTACATTTTTCACATGTTAATTTCTATAAGACCAATTTTGCTCAATTACTCTACTAAATTGATTTGGCATCAGTTTGTGATGTGTTTACCCTTCCACACCACCAAGCAAGCAAGCATGCAGCAAGCATGTAAAATAAAGTGGCATATTCTTATCCAAACTGCAATAAACATTAATATTGAATGCTGTTGTTATGCATTATTTCTCATTTTCGTTTCTGTCGTCAATTCTCAAATCATTTAAAATTTTCATCCTTAATTTAAACAGAGATCCGGCAACAATGTTCCTATTCATAAAATATAACCTTAAACTGAAAACAACCTAACCTAACACAAAAAGTGTCAATTTCCATTAGGGAGTTTAGTTACCACAGAGGTACTGCCAACAAAATTACTAGATAGCCATAGCCTCACCTGACCCAAAAAGATCGTGAACGGCATTACGCTGGTATTCCCGTTTTCCTAGTGTTGCGTTGGTAACGTTAGATGACATGCAAACAAAATTTTGTTGATCCAACCCTGTTCTAACCTACAAGTCCAGTCCTAGTCCAGTAACCAACCGCTGGCGCTGATTGAAACATTTCTTTGACAAAAACAAGGTTTTGCTGAAAATGGATGAGCAGTCATTACCAAACAATCATGTGGTATTAAGCTTTGCTCCACGACTAAGGCAAAATATAAAGGAACTATTGACAGGTGGAAAAATCGGTAAGATAGTATACAGAGCTTAGTATTCATTTAGCTGGGCATAGACACACATTCAAAACCGCCACGAATGTAGTTTTTCGTGGAGGTTTTGAACGCGTGTCAATGCACGGAACGAACGTACTACATTCGTGGCGGTTTTAAACGTGTATCTATGCCCAGCTAAAGCACAGTATATATACTTCACACAGTAGCGAAACTCTGTGTCGGCACCTTTGATCTTAGGTACGCGATTTCAGTGACCTTGAATGCGGCGGCCATATTCTTAGCTGTAGTATTGGCGCGAAATTCAAATATTACGTCATAGTAGTTAGCGGTAGTATTGGCGCGAAATTCAAATATTACTTCATAGTACTTCGTGGTAGACTAAAGAAAATAACAATGCAAAAACAAAAATCAATTGATAAATATTTATTCTCTTGAAATTATGCGATTCGCTGGATGAGGACCTATTATAATTACAAAAACCCTATCCTTTTTGGGAGGTTTATTAAAATTAAAGGGTTTTAATGAAATCTTACAAATTAGATACAATTTTACAAATCAAACAGACTCTACTTGTCTTCGTCTGTCAGGTAATCAACTATTATAACTAACTTTACAATAAAGGAACTTTACAAACTATAAATAATCTCTCACTTTACAAAATGCCTTTAATTGTGAGCCAATATCTGGAGTTTTCTACAGCCTTTTGAGTTTTAAAATCCCTATTTATAAACTTTAATAAATAAAAAAGTCGCATTCTACAGAAAAGCTTAATTAAAAATTGTAAAGGAAAACTTTCACAAGGGTGGTGAAATTTGCGATCACTGAAACTGTTTATATATGTTTCAATTACATTCTTTTTAACAATAACGTTATGGAACTGTTTCAAGAAGTCTTCTTCTAATTTTTGCACAAAGTCAACAAAAGATTGTTGTGGCATACATAAGTTGCCAAAAGTATCTTTATTTTTATTTTCATAAGCTCTGAAATAGCAATAGAAACTGGAATTATCCAAAGTGTTGTGGCTTCTTGCAAAACTTTCACAAGCACTGCAGGAATGCACCGCTAGACATCTTTTCATAAGGTAACCACATATATACCTTATGGAGTTTTGCTGTGGAAGGTTGCTTTGTCTGTAAGTGCAATGATCGGCTGATAAGCTCAAATCAAGTGTGGCAGTAGCACGAGTTTCGGTTGACACGCTTGCTACATCACGACAAGCAGATGACACTTTCAGAAGTAATTCATCGAAGTCAGCAGAACAGTTTTGAGACGAAGAATGCAGAAAAGTCATGGTGTATAATTTCTTAAATGAATTTAAAAATTGGATCGGCGTCGGATTGTAAGAATTCCCACTTTGTTTTCGAATACTTCCAAAAAAGTTTTCTAACGCGTCCTGATTTAATCGCCTGGTTAGTAAGAATTTAAACCATGGTTTTGTTTATACTGTGGCTAAAGTGTCATTAAAACGAAGATTTTAAATACATAATTGTAATTAAATAAAAATCATCTAGAACATCAAAGTACTTCATAGCTATCGCAGTTTAACTAAAGGGTACAACAAGATGGAACTACGACAATTTAAAAAATTTCCGGCTTTGTGAAGTTAATGTAGTTTTGTAAACATTCATGACCAGTAGCATAACAGATGATTAACGATGCTGATCAGTCTTTGTTGGACATATGATTTATGTAGTCGCATCTCAGATAAATATTTTGCGTAGAACAGGATTGCTGATTGTCAGTAGCAGTAACTGACCGCTGTCATCCTTTGTCTCGTCATGGAAGATTGAACAAACCCATATTTTCAATATGAACACTGAACTAATATGCAGCGATGAATTAATGCAGGCCGATGGTCTATTTAGAAAAAGAAAATAATATTTATATTGTTCACCTTTACAATATTATAATTTGTAGAAATAGGCATATTTTTTGTCAATATTTAAGCCAGTGTTACACAATATTCTGTCTACTCACAAGAATTCTGTTTTAAGTTTCATTTGCTGAATGAGTATCTACAGTTGTCAAATAATCAAATTCTCAATTACAAATAATAATAATAATAGTTGCAACTATTATTCATATTTGTGGTAGATTGGTTTATCAATCGAAAATAATTTGTCATAGGTGTAATGCGGGAATAGTCCTATTCCAAAAATATTTTGAAATAGACCATAGAAAAATTTAAAAATCATGAAAAAATTCTGCTGGCTCATTCCGGTATGGAATATTCGCTGCTCAGTGAAGCTTTCAAATTTTATTTTGAGGTGCATAACTACTCATCCTTCTTTTTTTTATTAACGTGTGTAGTTTATTGTAAATTTTAGCTAAATGTAATACAGTCTTCTTCTTCTTCTTCGTATCCTCTTGACAGAGGAGTCGTGAACGGCTTTATTCGTGAGGTTCAGTTACTCTTCTCACGATTTGTCTCCATCGTTTCCTATTTGTAAAGATATGCGAAGCCTGATGTGCTGAGGTGTTACCTTTTTCCTTTATTTGGTCAATCCATCGCTTCGGTGACCTTCCGCGGGCTCTGGTGCCTTCTATTTTACATGTAGTACAATAGAACCCCAATTATCCAAGGTTAAGTGGGTGGCACCCACCTCGAACAATCTAAAACTCGGTAACCCGGATTTACTTAATCTTTTTTTATATAAAAAAAATATTGCTGGTCACATAGACCCATAGAGTTGCAATCTTCCGTTTACTTGATTAAGCAGCTCGAATAAGTTGGAAACCCACAACTCGAATAATTGGAATGTCCCATTCGCAGGTTTGATCTTTATAAGCTCGGTTAATCCAGATCTCGGACAATCGTGGTTCTACTGTATTTTCTTCATTGGTTTATATTTTCAGCTTTTTTGCTCCAGTTTGTATTCCATTTCTTTCAAATTCTTAAGTATGTACTTTACCCAGTCATCTACTTTTGGGCCTGCCTCTTAAACTTTCTTCCCACTTAATAATTTGTTTAGTTGTTTTATTTTGTTCGCTTTTGTGTATATATCCCAGCCAGGTAATGTGTGTTGCCTTTATTCCTCTGACAATATCTTCGCCCTTTATATCTGTTAGAAGAATTTAAACTTAAAACTATTGGCTTCAAAATTAGCTTAAGGCTGCTGTTAGTTCACGAGTACTTGGTGCCACCTTGTCATGCTTATGCCTGCTTCTCTGCGTGATTCACAAGAAGCCCCAAAAATATTTAAATATCAAAAAAGTATGACTATGTATGGATGCAAAAACTTAAAGTTGTGAAATTTTCCAGTACCTTGCGACAAACAAAGGCCAAATCGAAAATCGCTCTCCAGCTATATGGAATATTTTTCTTTGAATTAACATAATTTTACCGTTAACTGCCATGTGTGTTAAATACAATTTCGGAGTGTATTTCAAACTCTGAAGCTGCGCTAAAATTCATGATTATGTGTTGTAAGGTTAACAACTTATTGCAGGCACGATCTTTTCCATTTGAATAGCATACATTTTCCTATTTGATCTTCATTAAATCAAAAGCTTATAGTACTAGTGAATATTATGTTTTTTAGTAATTCGTATTAGCTTCAACAGAACAAACTGCAGGTAATAATATGTAACCTACATCAATATCCATTTATTTTACTTTTCGTGTGGTAATATTAAATTCATTTCCAGGAATTTCATCTATGAATATGAAAATTCACATTAATCCTGCAAAAGTTTCAACAAATGATTATAGAGAAACCTATACAGACACTTTCATACTGGAAATTCCATATGCAGGGAAGCAACTCTGTTGGGAAGTTAT
Organism: Agriotes lineatus; assembly: GCA_940337035.1. Taxonomy (NCBI): domain Eukaryota; kingdom Metazoa; phylum Arthropoda; class Insecta; order Coleoptera; family Elateridae; genus Agriotes; species Agriotes lineatus. The sequence continues at coordinate 5,600 of CALNHX010012901.1, forward strand.
TTTTAATGAAGAAGACTACGACTATGCACCTGATTTTGACTTTTCTATATGGTTTTCTGCAGATCAGTTTCTGTATGATCCATTTCTGTATGATCCAGATGGAAATACCATATCGGATTACCTTCCAAGTCTTGCAAACTGGAATATTGATAATCCTAAATCTTTAATTAATGTTATAAAGGAACTAATGGCACTATACAAAAATTTTCAGGTAAATTAGTAATGCAATTGATTTTTTTTCTGTATAACAAAGAGTTATAATTACGGATAAATTGGTATTTCATCTATTAACTGATATTTTTATAGATCTCACGATTACAAAATGAAAACCAATTTGCTCAATTATATGTTGAATATGAATATTTGCAATCAGAATTAGAAAATTCTGAAAACAATGTGGAGGTATTTACCGATCATGATGAAACAGTTCATTTTCTCGTTGTATTAATGTAAACTTTTCAGATTTACCACCATATATTCAACCGTAAGTTTAATTATTAGTGTTTTTAACATTAAAACCAGATATTGTTACTTCCTAGCATATTGATTGGAAAATCTGATCGTTTGTTAAATCCAAATGAGGATACAGCTACTCTTAGAATATCATTTGTAGAACCATATGATTCTAAAATACTAAGTGAGTTGCAGTTATCTCCAAAACTTGAACAAGTTATAGGCAATTCATCCGCTTTACATATACCAGCATACAAATACAATAAGGATGGAGGGTTGATTAACTATATTGCAGCTGTGAGCAAATTATTACAAGAAAGAGTGGAACAAATTGCTTGCGACTATAGATTGAGAAATGAATATATTAATTGTTTGCTTACATTGTGTGGTTGCAGTATTATTGAATATGATAATATCTTATTTACTAAGGCGAACTTCTTGTGTGAAGTAGATAACTTTTATACAATGATTTGTATTCAGATTGGTAAGTGGTTGCTTTTTTAGCAAAGCTATTCAATAATAAATTTATTCTAGATAACAAATTTCCTCAGGAAAAACCAAAAGTGATTTTACGTTCAGCATATCACATGCAGTACGAAAAACCATTCTTCCAACATTTAGACAATTATCCATATAACCCTCGATGGAAACCCGCGGAAATGGTTAATAAATTAATTACCAATCTTCGAGAAGTAATTCCAAAATTCCAAAACACGAGTCAAAATGTTGTGAAATAATCTATATGCTTCATGCAAAATATTATTGATATTTAGTGATTTGTATGCGTTGTTCATTTTTGCATAGACTTGGTATCAATAATAATTACCATGTTAGTGATGAATTATCTTTGTTAGGTATATTTTACATTTATTAGTTAATTAGTGGTTATATATTCATGTGAAGTTGTTAATCTTTAGAATATATTGCCCTGTATTACTTTTATATTAAGTATGTTGATAACAATTTAATAAAATTGCAAATGTAACAAATATATTGTATTTTATATCCCATCACATTTAAAAAAAAATGCGTTTTATTTACTATATTACAAAGTATTCCACATGATAAAATGTTTGCTTTATTTCAACTCGAAAGTGAAGCCTGATGGAAAGCGAAAGATGTGATTGGCAAAACCGTTACAGAAAAGAGACATACAAACCGTAGTTTCTGCAAATAGTAAGAATATACACTATAGGTGGACTACCGAACCGAAATAATAAAAAAAACTGTAATTACCTAGCTTGTATTACATTTTTCTATTGGCAGCTAATTGTACAAGAAATTCAGTGTCCTGCAGGATGTAAGGGTGGAAGATAATTGTAAAACTATGAAAGTTCATAAAATTGAGTTATAAGTATAAAAGTTATGATTATACAGGGTATAAAAAAGTGCGGTAAACCAACTCTAAATATTTTGGTAGGTACTTTAAAAGTTTTACATCGAAATGCTAATCGTTTTAATATAAAGTTGACTATTTCCAAAGAGTACTGATGTTATATAAAAAAAATCTGATTACCTGGTGGCTGCTGTAAAGAACATAAAACAGTTCTTCTTCTTAGTCATAACTCTCTTCCGAGTATCGTGACCCCTCCAGTTAATCAGAACCGGTAACAGCCCGCCATAGTTCTTTACCTTCTGCACTTCTCATTGTTTCGGTCATCGATAGATTGAAAAGTTTTTTATTTGATCAAGGAATCTCACTGGTGACAACTGAAATAGAGACGATTTTGCCATCCCTATTCTTCTTTTTACCTCTTCTTCGCAGTTGCCAGTGTTCGAGATGCGTGCCCTTAAATAGATAAGTTCGGGAGCATAAACTAGGTTCAATTCTGAGAGTAAAAAACACAAAAGTGGTACGTCGATTTTTATTTGTTTCCGAGATACAGGTTTCATGACATTTTTTTGAAGACTAAACAACAAAATAAATTCATAGACTCAATAACTTATAACTGTTCAATTATTGATATTTTCAAAATGCCCTCCCCCTACCTGCCTACAAGCTTGTGCTCGCATACTGACAGATGCAATGACGCTTCTTATTTAGCGCTTGTTTTGGCGCATTTCTTGAGCAGCCTGCTGAATGCGCTCCAATAAGTCTTCTTGGCTGTTTGAAACTTGTGCGTACACTTTGTCTGTCATGTAACCCCAGAAATAGAAATCAAGGGATTATGATCACATGTCTCTTCGTATCATTAACGGTACTACATCTTCCAGAAGTAGTAACACTTCAATGAGAAACTTCAGTTAATTTTCCGCATTTAATCTTGCAGGAAGAACGTAAGGTCCAACAACAAATCATCGATTTATTTATTTATCGTATGGTAAGGGAAATATACAGTAAACATATAAAAATTAAAATGGAAGGTTAACATTTAAAATCATTGTATAACATAAAATTTGTGATGTTTCCAGCATTCTTTGTCGGGAAGCCCTGAGAAAGGCTTGTGTATGTCAAAGTGCCTCTGTGCATTTTAGCCAGGAGATCCTATTGGATGGCTTTGCACCCCAAATTATCATCGATTAAGGCAGCCCAAACATTCACGGAAAACTCCTGCGGAAATTTTGACGTGCGTATTGCCTGGGGATTGTCTGATTCCCACCGATGCAGATTTCTTAAATTTATGACTTCACTTCTCGTGAACGTAGCTTCATCTGTCCAGAGAATTTTTTTGAAGAAATTAAAATCTTGCCGTGATTGCCTTAAGAGCCAGGAAGAATAAACAAGACGAGAATGATGGTCCTCTCTCCAAGCACACCTTGTCCCTTTCGGAAATGATACGGTAGAGACCCTCACCTTGTAGAATATGTCAAACAGTTGATTTTGGCAATCCAACTTGTTCATCAAAGTCCACTAGTAAATTCAAGTATAAAATATAATCACGTAATCCGCATTCACGAAATTGCCTGTGTACCTCCATAAATGTTCTGTAATGTGGAGTGCATCTATTTAGAAACCAATTTTGATATTTATCTATTGCTTGACGTGCACTGCCATTACAATACCCATAAATAAAATGCATATCTGCATATTCGTCAGAAGAAAAACGGTGAGGCATTTTAAATAACAAGTTTACCCTCAATAAAACGCAAACACTTAACAATTGGCATGTAAGTGTAAAAGCATGAATAAATATGACATTTACATTGACTAGAGCACCCATAAATAAAATGCGTAAGGACCACTTACGTTTTACTCCGAAACAAATGAAAATCGGCCTACCACTTTTGTGTTTTTACTTCCTTTTACGATAAAGCACGTATAGGATTCACCCCAAAAATTCGAAGTAGTGTTTTCAACAGATCTTCACGTTTTAGAGTCCCCTGAACCCAAAAACGTGATCTGTCTGTCTGTGTGTCAGTCTGTGAACAGATCATCTCAAAAACCAAAAGAAGTATGGCATTGAAACTTCATATACAAGTTTTGTGTACTATGTAGATGCGACAGCAAGTTTTGAAGAAAATTGCATAACCGGAAGTAGGTGTTTACTCTTGTGATTTTCCAGATTTTTTTTTCGATTTTTTCAAAAACGGCTCTAACGATTTTTTTCAAACTTTACATGTTTATTGAATTTTTAATGTGTATTGATGTGAGATAGGTGATTTTGCAGTTGAATACTTCTAAAATGAGTTTCTTTTGTTTTTTTTCCTATTTTTTTTATTACTTCCTATTTTAAATAGAACACCCGGTATATTATTACATTTTTGAATTTAGCTTAAAATTTTAGAGAAAATTTGTCTCTTTAACTAACGCTCTATTTTGCATCATTTTTGTAGAATTTGTAGTTTTTGAAAATTTTTGACAAATGCTTAAAAATTAAAAATCAAATTTTTGTTTAATTATAAAATCACTGTAAAAGAAAGTTGTGTGAGTGTATCACACTAGATTTTTTAGATAACAATTAAAAGCGTTTTTTTAATACTCTGCATCTCGGAAATGAAGCGTTTCCGGACCCATCTGTATTAGGAGTTTTTTGTTTCTATTGATGAAATCTATAATTGGATACAATATTCTACAACATTTTTTAACACCCTGTATAACTCGTCCATAACACGTCTTACTCTGCTTTTGAAATATTTTACCGGTAATTCTAATTGTTATATGTATTCTTGCTTAATGCTTCTGAAGACTATTATCGTCACTGTGAATGTAAAAAAATAAGCAAAGGCAACCGACTTCTCAGCCGGAGCTGGTCGCGGGTAAAACAAAAGACTCACAGCTTCAGCTGTAAAATAAAAATATGGCCGCCAAGTAGCAAGTAACCCAGCACTTTGCTAATCAAAAGGTACACTACAGAAGGCGATACTAACCAAACCTGAAAATTAAAGGTAACGGCAAAGGCACAAATCAGATACGCATGCAAAAATGTCAAGGCAGTATAATATTAGCAATCAGTAATACATATGCACATAAAAGACACACATAATTGCAGATAATTTAAATAATACTTAAATCGTAATTGAAATGTTGACGTAATTTAATTAAATAGATTAATGTAAGTGAAACATGCATAAGGAAATTACAGATTAACTATCAAAAATGACTAAATGCACTACTAAGAAGTTGTCGATACATATATTACAGGTTAAATTTGGGAATGAGTTGGATTCGACTATTTACTCACTATGCAAGAGCCTTCTTATTGTTTACCATAAATAGCAGTATCGCTCGTACAGACCCAAGATCTTGTTTCTTATTATAAGGCGCTTAGTAAACCGGGATGTTACTTATTGTTAATTCCCATAAGATTTCAAAGTGTCGCAAGATAATATTACGAAAATTCTTGCTAAGGCAAGCCTAAAGTTGAATTCAACCCAGTTCTATTTCACCAGCGTGACGTGAAGGCCGAGGACGGATTAGTTTTGCCTTACAAAAAGCCGTACAATTTTCGACATTACAATCGCGTAGGCGGTGCGTGAAGCTCATCTAGCATTTGATCTAAAATTAGTGAAAATGATCTACCGCAACAATTTACTTATAAACAAACAAAGGTAGGATGAAACATTAAACTGCCTTAAAAAGTTATCTAGCTTGCTTCAAATAGGTGAGTAATCACGCTTAATAGTACATAATACAAGTAATCTAACGTTTGCCGGATACAAGACAACACAGCCGCGAAAAAATACTAAAACTGGTTCCAAATTTCGAGTGGCCCAGAGCAAATATCAGTATAAGTATAACCGACCTTGCAATGCTAGTCCTCCAGGTTGCAGCAAGCGCAAAAGGAAGGCCCGCTGCGCATCGAGACGACCAGATAAATGCAACAGGCTTAGCCAAAGCTTGATTGAAGGCTAACGAACTGCAGATGAGTGCTTCGACGAAGGAGTTGGCTAACGAACGGCAGGTGAGTGCTTCGACGAAGGGGTTACACGAGAGCTTCTGCCTTCGCTCTCTGTTGTAGACATGGAATTTCCACTCCCGCAGTGCTCAAGGCGGCAGATGGGGGCCAAACTTCGCCAGTTAACCAGGGACCACGGGACAGAATGGACGAATTACCCGAAAGGAGCTAAACGAGCGTCACACAATAGAACCTAACTAATTAGCATCAAAAGAAACCTACTCTTAAATGTTATGCTCAGTTTGCCAAAATCGTAGCATGTGCTCGCTCAGGTAAAAATCCAGAATATCTCTGATTTTGAGGATACCACAAAAATAATTCTTCCAAGAATTCAATGACTATCCCTCGAAAGAAATCACAACACTAAGTGAAGCCTCAATTATAGGATGACAACAAAAAACCCAAAATAAAATGGAACATTTGACTTCACAAATGTAGTTCACTTTTGCTATCCTTCCTGAACTAGCACCAAATGGCTAATGTCCGAAAAGATAAGCTGCAGCCCAAAAATCTAGAAAACCTTCAGGAATATATTAGGCAACCCGCATGCTTTGGAGCTTGAAATGTTGTAGGGAATAGCTAAGAATTATTTAGGAAAACTAATACATTGAAATATGAGATTATGACTTTAGTTTAATTAGATTTTAGATTTATCACGAATAAGGCCATTATAACTTATAAATGATTATTGGCCCGTAACAAGACTTAGACTCCTGTTTCGCTGTCGGGCACATTTTGTCGTAATAAGCAATTGTTGATATCCCTGTCAGAATTTTCGGTAAAAGGAAAGAGACAATAGTAATTTTTGTATTAAGTGCGCGAAATGAGTGTTCCTTTATGGCGCGTGAGAATGTCAATTTTTGCCGAGACCGTTAGGTCGAGGCAGAAAAGTCATTCAAACGCGCCATAAAAACACGAATTTTGCCACGAAATACAAACAACGTTTTTTCTACAGCCGTCAAAAAAGGAATAAAAGATTCTCTGCAACAAAATCATACGTATATAGCAAATAAGTAGAGTAATATTATTATGTACGTAACGTTTGATATGTGTTGTAACTAAGGAAATGGTGTTCCAAAACCGTTTTTTCACTGCTAGCCGTGAAGAATAGTAATTTACGTTACAAGTATAGAAAGTGGAGCTTTTCAGTAAGAGTGAGATGTTTCCGGAAGAGGCCGTCAGGCCGAGTCCGGAATTTCGAGACGAGTACGGAAAAGCCACTTTCATACGAGTTTCGTACAATACTTTTTCGTACACTAGCATACAAAACGGAATACTAAATTTATCCTCGTATATAGCAAATAAGTAGAGTAATATTATTATGTACGTAACGTTTTATATGGTGTTGTAACTAAGGAAACGTACGGCAAAGTACTACTTTGCCGTACGAATACCGCAAAATACTACTTTGCCGTAGTAATGGGCTTATTCGAATGAAAAATAACCGGTTATCCGGTTATTGAAATAACCTATGTAACTCGGTTTTCGTTCCAAGTATTTGAATGAAAAATAACCTCATGCTGATACGTACTACGCTTTGAATATAAAACCTTTATTCAAAGGTACTACGTGCAATATCTCAGCGACCTAAGCAGTGCTCAAAATTCTGTAAATATAAATACGTCACAACTCATAAACAAAGCAGGTTGTATTGAAAATCGTACGACACTCATTAATGACCAATAGAAAAATTAGTTCACGAGCCGTAACCAAGACAATAAAAAAATTTCTTGAAAATTTTTTGTAGGTAGACCAACTTTAACTGTGAGGGTTTGTGGCGTTACGATTTTCTTACTGAATCTGCATTCAAGCATTAATTCATATCCGGAAATTATTTTCGTGCATTCCAACAACGTCCTAATTTGCCCTCGCGTCCCGCTCGGGCAAATTAATACGACGTTGTTGGACCGCACTCAAAAAATCGCCGTACGAATACCGCAAAGTGCAACTTTCTGATTAATAAATTGTAGCAAAGTAGCTCTTTCAATGCTAGTGTACGAAAAATATTATTTTCTCGCTGCTGATCATGTAAGTCAGTGATACAGCCTTAGTAACAAAACGTGTAAGTCGGTGATTATATTTGTTTGCTGCTTTTTCTTGACAACGGAACTTAATACTATTATTAAGTTCCTAGGATAATAAAATTAGCAAAGCAAGATGCAGATTGAGACGTTTTGTTTATAAATCGCAAGTGTTTATGTGACATGTGACACTCATAGGTAACACGACTCACGAAAATTAATCCTGGTGACAGGTGACAAACCAAACGATTTTTTCAAAAATGTAGGAAAATTTCGATAAGCAGCGGGAAAAATATAATAAGATAACTCGGAATGTATCGCCTATTAACATTTTCGGCAGGCAACAAGCCGCGACTTCGTCTTGGCTTGTACTTGCCTACCTTAAATGTTAATAGGTCCTTACATTCCTTGTGACTTAAATAGCTATTATTTACTAGCAACGTGATATTGTACATTTTTGTCATAGAAACAAAATATGAAAAGGTACTCATAACTCCCAAGGGACCTGTCAAATTTTTTCTCCCTCAAACTCTTGGTAACCATGCAACTGTAGGTCATGTCTTAGCAATCATACATTGAGGCAGGCCTTGATGTTACTGAAATATTCTAATTTTAAATGTCACTATGACATTTTGAAATTTCATACTATTGTTACTAATACGCTTGTAAATAAAATATTGTATGCACCACGGGAGATATTCATGTTTTTTACCCTTGGTTGACTTACAGACCTCAGGGAAAAAACATATTCATATCTCCCTTAATGCATAAATATCTATTTTTCTATAGCACATGTTAAAGTGTGCTTTTATCAACTCAAAACAAAAGGTCAAGTTTTACTTTAACAGCAAGGGTAGATAAAGTAGCACTTTAACATCAAGGATAGATAATAGCTATTTATATGTCAAGGGAGCAAAGTGTATAATTTCCTCCCACGGGCAAAGTTTGCGGCCCGACGCAAAGCGGAGGGCCGTAATTGCACTTTGCTCCCATGATATATATATGATTTTTTCGCCTCGCTAAAGAATGCGACTCGCTGTTTTTTACTTCCTTTTACTATAAAGGAAGTATTGGATTCACCCCAAAAATTCGAAATTGAGTTTTCAACGGATCTTCACGTTTTCGAGTCCCCTGATCCCAAAAAAACATATTTTTTTTCATTGGTCTGTCTGTGTGTCTGTGTGTGTGTCTGTGTGTGTGTCTGTCTGCCTGTGAACAGAATATCTCAAAAACGAAAAGAGGTATGGCATTGAAACTTCATATATAAGTTTTGTGTACTATGTAGATGAGACAGCAAGCTTTTGAAGAAAATCGCATAACCGGAAGTAGGTGTTTACTCTTGTGATTTTTCAGTTTTTTTCGATTTTTTCAAAAACGGCTCTAACGATTTTTTTTAAACTTTACATTTTTCTTACATTTTTAATGTGTATTGATGTGAGATAGGTGATTTTCCAGTTGAATACTTCTAAAGTGGGTTTCTTTTGTTTTTTTTTCTATTTTTTTTATTAACTCCTATTTTAAATAAAACACCCGGTATATTATTACATTTTTGAATACACCTTAAAATTCTAGAGAAAATTTGTCTCTTCAACTAACGCTCTATTTTGTACCGTTTTTGTAGAATTTGTAATTTTTTAAAATGTTTGACAAATGGTTAAAAATTAAAAATGAAATTTTTGACTAATTATAAGATCACTGTAAAAGGAAGTTGTGTGAGTGTATCACACCAGATTTTTTAATTAAAGGATATCAAAATATAGTCTATTTTTTTGCTTTATAATTCAGAGCAGGCTTTGCATTTATATTATTTTAGCAGTGTACAACAGTTTAGTTACAAAATATAACTAATGTCAAAATCCAGGTCGCCGGGATTGTCAAGTTGACACTTCAACAAATCTTAATAAAATGCCACTAAAAAGCAGTATTAGGTAATAGTAAAACCAAAGAGGCTATAAAACGCCATTCTACTAATATAAAAGATATCAATGGTAACTTAAGTAAAACAGCCATCATTGGAAGAATTGGTCAAATCTTCGATGTAAGTATTAAGAATTAAACAGATATAACATTTCTAACAATTTCTTATAATGCTAGATTTCGAATGCAACACAGAAATCTAAACGAAGCAAAATCACAACTCCCGCAATAACCGAATGATAATATGAATAAAGAAAAGGAATTTCTAACTTGGTAGGAACAGAGTTTCAGGAAAGATATTAAGAAGAAAATTTGGAATTTTTGGCTATTAAAGGAAATATTTACAATTTCGAAATTATAGTGAAAAATGTATATTCATGTTTTTGGATGAAACTTTACCAGGATGTGACTTACTGTTGGACTCGGACAATAATGACAGGGGCTATCATAAGTGTATCAATATGGTGACATTTTTAGGCAATGTTGAAAAACAGTTAATCCCTGCTTTGGCCAAATTGAATGGAAAATGTGTGTTAATTATGGATAATGCACCATATAATTCGGTTCTTATCGATAAACCACCCAATTTCTCGTCCAATAAACTACAAATACAGGAATGGTTAATTAAAAGTGACGTACAATTTGATGACAAAATAATAAAGCGACGATTATGGGAGTTTAATTTTACTTTACATATTGACTAAAAGCAATAGGTAGTACTTAATTGACAAAAAACGACCTGGCTATGAAGTTCTTAGATTACCTCCATACCACTCTCAATACAATCCAATTGAATTGGCATGGAGTTTATGTAATAACTATTATAATAAGGACATAGATTCTCGGCCTCCCTCAAAAGACATAATTGCTAATTTATGGCTTAAACCTCTATCACTGTGTACAGCAAACATATGGAAAAAAACGTTGAACACTGTAAACTACTAATATAAAGTGACTGGGCAAAGCACATTGTTAAATTGGTGTGGATGATATACCTCCTGTTATTATTAGATTGGAAGAATCTGATACAGAATCGGAAGATGAGTTGCATTCCTCTTCTGAATCAGATTCTGGATGATTATCTTGAAGTGTATCCATCTAAATTCTAGTAAATTATGTCTCTGAAAATGGTTCTACCAGAGTATTTTGTATTATCTCTTTATTTTGAAATGCCTGTTATATGTGTAGCGTAAATAATAACTTGTACAACACAGTTCTACAAACAAAAATCATCAGCAAATTATTAATAATATATTTATTTTTACATTAGTACATAAAAGATAGATGTCTAGAAATTTTATGACGTTTCTGTACAGTTAGATATCAATCACGCTTAAATAAAATTATTTAAAATAAAGCAATACCTTATTTAATGTCAATGGTTCAGTAATTTTAGCTCTTATTAAATATAATAGTGCTTATAAGTTAACACATTGACAGTTCTAATGGTTTTTGACATAACTAGTGTTTTTTCCTTTGTCACTAACTACCTACACTGTTACAAAAATGCAAAAGCAAAGCCTGCTCTGAATCATAAAGCAAAAAAACAGACTATAGGTGTGGCATTTTGGGTATATTGCTAATCAGGTCGTCTATGTGATGCGATCAACAAACAACGATTTTTTATGAGTGAAAATAGAGTGCTAGTGAAAACAAACAAACCGACGAAACATAATTTTCAGTAGATGTCAAACTATTATAAAAATGTGTAGTAGCGGTGACGACGATTCAGATTTGCCCCCTGATAATGCAGAGGAGGCAAATGCTGCAACATTGGATTGGTTACCGGAAAAGTCAAAAGAAAAGTAACGGTGCAGGAAAATATTGACATCAAAAACCCAAAATTGATTACATTACTGAAGCGTCAGGCTGCAGATTACAGGCCAAAGAAACCCAAAACTTTCACGCGAGAAGATATCAACTAATTTTTATTGGAAGCTCCAGATGAGTACCTACTGATGAAGGTATTAAATACAAAATTGTTATAAACAAAAGTGCCCCGTTTTAAAATAATTTTTATCCATTACAGCTTGTCCTAGTCATAGGTATCTCAGATGCCCGTCAGTGTGACGAACTCACCGAATTGAGTCGATGCTGGAAAAAGGTCCGCAGGAAAGAGTTCCGCGGAAAATGTTCCGCCGGAAAAAGTGGCGTGGGGAAATAAATCCGCAGGAAAAAGTTCGGCAAGAAAAAGTTCCGCAGGAAAGCGATGCTTTGGTGTTTTGTCCATGTTACATGATTAATAAGTACCATACCATAGGGTACAAATGCATATGATAAAAATGGAAAAATTTGCTGGGCTCTTATGTATATTATAATTACATTTATAGTATTTTAAATTATTACAGTGACTATATAATCACAGTGTGTCCATACAATTTTTGACTGGTACTTTTTTATCCAATATCAAAATACGATTTTGCGGAAAACCATGATGATGTAATAAAAAAATTGAATTTTTTAACAGTGTAAGCGACATTTGATAACAAAATAGTAATTTACGATACTAGTGCGTAAAGCTACTCTTTAGGCACGTTATAAAATGCCAATGTCTTATTTTGACATTAGTAACCTTTTGGGGTGAAATTCGGTGCACGGTCCGGTCTATTTCGCATCCGCTGCAAGCGAAGTAAGTTTATAGTTCGATCAGCGTGTATGTCAAAATGTTGTGGGTGCCGCTTGCCGCTATCAATGTTTAAAGCAATGCGTTGCGCTCTCGGCGGTGGTCCAGGTTAATGGTTTATGTTAGTTGTTAGGTCTTGATAATTTTTTTTAGAGAAAAAATACGAGATAGAGTTTGTTCAACGTTACATTTTTATGTTCACTGTTACATTTTTGCGCATGCGCACTAGACCGGACCGTGCACCGAATTTTTACCACTTTTTGTAACTGTGATTATATTGCAGGTTAAGTTTTACGTCAGTCTGTGTCAAACAACAAACAAACCCTAACCTTTTAATCTTGAATTTGACAGAGACTGACAATACACTTCAGTACTGACAAACGTATAACACATATCAGGGCCTGCTCAGAATCATTTTTTTTATCTCATGGTATAATCTGTAGTGTAAGTTGCCTTTTTTATGAATAAAACATTATGTATGAAATCGACATTATGTTATTATTTCTTATTTAACTTTTCCACGGCCGTGGGTGTTCACGCGTAACTTTTTCCTGCGAAACTTTTTCCTGCGGATTTATTTCCCGACGGCACTTTTTCCGGCGGAACATTTTCCGGTGGAACTTTTTCCGGCGGAACTTTTTCCGGGATTCGAATTGAGTATCAGCGATATTGAAGCAAAAGACGGAATTTTAAATATTCAAATCCCAGATTCGAAAACAACAAATGCGAGCACCTTTACTGGTCATTGCCTAAGGAGGATTTAGCTACACCTTTAGTGAATGCTTGAGCAAACATTTTAAGCATCAAACGTCAGGGGGATGGAAGTCCACCTCTGTCGCTGAAATTTATGTGGCTTGAGTCAATTGCAAGTAAAGTGCAAGCCTCGAATCAATTATAGGAGAAAAATTCTTAGAATACTGTGAAATAACGTTTTTTCAAATGCAATTTGACATTTTTGAAATTTACTGTCAATTTTAATTTATTAAATTTAATCATTAACAGCTACAGTTTCTATGGAAATTACTTTACCTCCCGTGGGAATTTTTGTTTACTTTACCTCCCGTGTGAGGTAAAGGCATCCTTTGCTCCCTCAAATTAGGGAGAAAAAGATAATTTTCTATAGAGCGAGGCGAAAAAGTAATTTAATTTTCTAACTTTTGTTTAAATTAAATATGACAGTTTCGTATTATCATAGCAACCCAATCTAGCTACTGACATTTTGAAATGCGATTGACTGTCCTTATTTTCTTTTGAAATTGTTAAAGTTCTTGCTATAGAAAAAAATATTGTATTATACACGACGATAAAGTTATTTTTATCGTCTTGTATAATAAATTACTATTATCTACTAGCAACATGTAGTACATTTTCGTCATAGAAACAAAATATGAAAAGCTATTCATAACTCCCAAGGGACTTGTCAAATTATTTCTCCCTCAAACTCATGGTAACAATGCAACTACAATTAACGTCTTAGCAACCATACAATGAGGCAATCCTTGATGTTAACTACATATTCTAATTTTAAATGTCATTATGACATTTTGAAATTTTATACTATTTTTTTCGAATATGCTAGTAGATAAAATATTGTATGCACCACGGGAGATATTCATGTTCTTTACCTTCGGTTGACTTACATGTCAACGTCAGGGAAAAAACATATTTATATCTCCATTAATACATAAATATCTATTTTTCACGTGTTAAAAAAAGTTAAACTTCGCGTATCTATAGCGATGCATAAATGTCACGTTTTTTTGACGGCTGTAGAAAATGTATTTTTTATTATACTTGCATCAGAATCGCCGTTTAAAGCACGCCTGAGCGTGCGAAAACAGGCGATTAAAGCTCGCCGAGCTTTAAAGGTTGTCAAGAAAACGACTGAATGCAACAACGGACGTGGACGCGACAAAAACGTAACAATTCTCGTAACTATAGTAGCAATATTATTATGCCCTCTCGATTTATCACGACAAAAATTATTTCTAAGTGTTTAGCGCGTAATATAGTTCCAGTATTGCAGGTATAATAAAAAGTAGCGTAAAGTATTCGTGGATAACTGGTATTTAAAACACTTGCTCTATTTCAAGCACTCCGGCTACGCCGTCGTGCTCGAAAACCCGGGCGTGTTTTAAAGACCTTGTTATCCACTCATACTTTCCTCCTCCTTCGTCGTATCTTCATGTCTGAAGAATCGTGACATTACGGCTATGTACATTTGTTGATTGTATTTTTCCATTGTTGTCGATCTTCCGCAACGCGAAGATTCGATTGTAGTGGATGTCCCGTGATCTCTTTTACTTGGTCTAGCCATCTTGATGGCGATCTTCCCCTAGGTCTTCTACCCTCGACCTTTCCTTGTACAATTAGTTTTTCGAGATTGTCTTTATCCTGTCGAGTGATGTGTCCGAAATATTGAAGAATTCGCCTGCGACAGATGGTGGACAGTCGATCTTGGATATTTAGCTCGTTAAGGATTGACACGTTTGTTCTTCTTGCAGTCCAGGGAATGCGCAACATTCTTCGCCAACACCACATCTCGAATGCATCTATTCGGCGTCTATCGGAAGCTTTTAAAGTCCACGACTCGGAACCATAAGAAAATATGGAAAAGACCAAGGATCGGACTAGACCCACTTTTGTGTTTTTTGTTATTTGTTTGTCTACCCATATTTTTCTTAAATTAGTCATTGCTGTTCGTGCTATTGCGATACGTCTTCTCACTTCAGTTTCAGAGTCTCCATTGTTGGTTATTACTGATCCCAGATAGACGAACTCGTTTACTATTTCGATGTTGGGGAGGCGGTTGTTTAATTGTATCGTGTTACTCCTATCAATGATCATAATTTATAATTCATAAACTCATAACTCATACTTTAATATACTATTTTATTATACCTGCATCAGAATCGCCATTTAAAGCACGCCTGAGCGTGCGAATACAGGCGATTAAAGCTCGCCGAGCTTTAAAGGTTGTCAAGGAAACGACTGAATGCAACAATGGACATGGACGCCACAAAAACGTAAATAATTCTCGTAACTATAGTAGCAATATTATTATGCCTTCTCGATTTATCACGACAAAAATTATTTCTAAGTTTTTAGTGCGTAATTTATTTCCAGTGTTGGAGGTATAATAAAAAATAGCGTAAAGTATTCGTGGATAACTGGTCTTTAAAACACCTGCTCTATTTCGAGCACTCCGGCTACGCCGTCGTGCTCGAAAATTCGCGCTTGTTTTAAAGACCTTGTTATCCACTCATACTTTAATATACTATTTTATTATATCTGCAGCAGAATCGCCGTTTAAAGCACGCCTGAGCGTGCGAAAACAGGCGATTAAAGCTCGCCGAGCTTTAAAGGTTGTCAAGGGAACGACTGAATGCAACAACGGGCGTGGACGCGACAAAAACGTAAACAATTCTCGTAACTATGGTAGCAATATTATTATGCTTTCTCGATTTATCCTTTGCAAAATGAAATGTTCTGCAACTTACTGCTTCTCCTTCTCTCCAGGCTAGCTCGAAGGCTGCAATGTAAAATAAATTTCGTTGCAAACCTGTTAGTTCAGCTTCGTTCCACAACTTTGCCATTGCAAAAATTTCAGATTTTGTGAGCGCCGCTGAACTTGACTTTCTCTTTTCT
>CALNHX010012902.1:0-21596 GCA_940337035.1 Agriotes lineatus
TTGGCGGACACTGTATAAATGCTGAGCTGATTTTATTCAAATAAAAAAAAAGAATAGGTTACAAATACAATACAGTCAACGACAGTTACATTTTTACCGAACAGAAGCATTTACAGGCTAAGAAAGTGAGACTTTTAAGAAAATATTTGCAGTATGTATTTGTAATCTGAAGAGAAAATAAATTTGATATATTTGACATAGACTTACAGTGCCACCAACACAAACAAATATTTCAAAGCCAAGCTTGATTTCATTTTCATTTGCTCACATGTTATATCTGTTGATAGACCTACGAATTTGTAATTCAACAGTTGTACTTCATTTGTGAAGAACGCGTTCATCTTCTGTTAGAATATTTAGATACAATTATAGTAGTAGTAGTAATTATTACGTATTACCCTAAACGCTTTAAACGTGTAAATTTGAAAATATACCAGTAGAAGAATAAGTGGAGGTGTTCGCAGTGCAATCTTACGATTATTTTGAAAAATTCCAAGTTATAAGCATTGTATGTGATGGTTTGTCATTATGACATAAGGAATTATGTTTTCGGCTGACTTTGTTCCAAAAAATTGTGAAGTTTTCAACTGTGACAGTGAAGTTTTAGCAGCTGTCACATATGCAACATCTTATTATGTTTTGACCATTTTGTTAATGATGACATAAAATGCCAGGATCACGTTATTAGGACTGATTTAAGAACAGTATCGAAAATAATTTTACAAGTAAAGAAACAGATATTGGCCGTCAAAAGGAACGAAAATGTTGTTCTATTGGTGGCAAATCTTTGTCAAGACTAAATTCCCACATTAAAAAAGCTCATGCATTTGAATCTTTACAAAATTGTAGTAACAGTACAAATAGAAATGGCAATAATAAATCATATGTGAAAAATAATCAAGAAAATACTTCCTCAAGAAATTCAACATTAGAAATTGTAGCTTCCAGGCAAGAAAAATGCCCTCATTGTAGCTTATACTTTAAAAACCTAAGAGGTATTAAAGCTCATATTAGAAAATCACATTGTGAATTCTATACAAAAGATTTAGTTAATGATGGCATAGAAAATTCAATATCTGTAAATCAAGAAAAATGTCCACATTGCAGCCATTTTTTTTTAAACCAAAGAGGTGTTAATGCCCATATAAGAAAATCCCACGGCGAAATTTATAGAAAGAAATTAGTTAATAACCATATTGAAAATTCGACAAATGGAAAGGTATCAGAAAAGCAGACAACTAATTCTCAACAGGATAGGTCTGTAAAGAAAACGTTATTTGATGATGAAATTTCTAAATGGGAAGAAACATTTAACAGTTTATTCAATTCTGAAGAAGATTTTAGTGTTACTGTAGCAAAATTTGGAGAATTTTTAGTTAAGATTATGGACATACTTCCGGGACCGAAACATTCAGCCACAAAATTTTACGAAGCTAGAAAGAAGAAAAGCTTTAAACGACGCCAAGGAGACTTTAAAGTATCGAATCCAGAAAGGACTTCAAAAAGAAACAGCGAAAGAAGGAAGCAGGAATACGATTACCAACTAGCCCAATATTACTTCTACAACAGAAGAAGAAAAGCGGTCTAAAATTTGTAATATAGATTTAAATGACGTTCATAACTTTTTCAAGACTAGATTCGAAGAAAAAAATTATAATTATTGTAAAACAGAATATACTTCTAATTTAGGTAATTTGGAAAAATTGTCTGTCGAAAGCAATTATGTCCCAGCGATATCATTAGGTGATATTCAGTGGGCAGTTTCACGAATTAAAGTAGACACCTCTCCTGGCCCTGACAAAATTATTATGCGTTCCATTAAAAATAACTCCAAAATTCTTTCTATTATAACAAAAAATGCCACATTAATGATATAAAAAATGTTGTTCCAAAATTATTCAAATTAGCACGTACGGTATTAATATTCAAAGGTGGTGATGAAAAAGACATAACAATTTGTACCCTTCTTAGAAGAATAATAGAAAAAGTTTTAGATAGACAAATTAGAAATTATATGGTTATTAATAAAAATCAGAGAGGATTCATGCATTTACCTGGCTGCTTAATTAATAACAACATTCTAGAAAATATTATACATAAATCTAAAAGCCAAAGAGACACAGTTTCTCTAGTATTTTTAGATATTATGAAAGCATATGATTCAATTGGACACGATCATTTAACAAATGTAATAAGATCTTCTGAAATTCCATCAAAATTACAAGATTTAATTATAAATTTTCAAATAGACAATGAATCGTATATTGATTTGGGCATTAAAAAAAGTAAATCGTTTAAAATAAATAAAGGTGTTCTTCAAAATGCTTCTTTATCACATATTTTATTTAATTTATGTGTGAATCATATATTCGATAAAATCTCTGAAAACAACGTCAAAAATGATTTAGGATATAATTTAGGAAATGACTGTCGCCCAAACATGTTATCAATAATTGGTTATGCTGATGACACAGTGTTAGTGGCAAAAGACCTTTTTTCGGCAGATAATTTACTAGTTATGGTTGAGAATAAATTTAAAGAAATTGGCCTGAATAATAAATCCATTAAAATCATCGGCTATAATAATTGAGAATGATTTGTTAGAAAACACATCACTAACAACAATGGACCACAGTAAAATTAAGTCTTTAAATTACAATGATACAATTAAATATCTTGGTGTATCAATTTCCGATGAAATCATTTTTGACGAAAACTCTATTCTTAAAAGTTTTGCTAATTTTTTGGTAATTTTTCATGACTATTGAATTTGAAATATTACCATGATTTTTCAAGATTGACGAAATTCCCTGACTTTTCTCTTATTTTCTGTTTTCCAGAAACTGGCCACTCCCATCTAGATGTACATATTCATATGCGCTTTTGTTTATTTGTATGTGTATCTATGTGTCATTACGTGTACTTTTGTCTACTCGTATGTGTAAATTATATAACCATAAATTAGGGCGATAGTAGGAGTAGGGAGACACACAAGAGACAAATTAAATTTCCATGAGGTAGGAAGGAACGACGTATACCTATTTACAGTTCTACTAACTGCAACATCTAACAGTATTACTTATCGTACCTCCGTGTACTTTTTCGCGGTAGGTACTCGACCATTCTGATTATCGCTTGGAATAGTGCAAACCCATTATTTTGGTGCAAGTGCAGTCGAGTATTTCCGTTTTGCATGATGACGACCACAATTGGCTTAACACATTTAAAAAATGTTGCTAGATGCCCTCTGAATTTTAATGATTAAATTTAAATTATCGACGTTTACTGTCGGTGTATTTTTCACTTTACTTGAGAGATTGAGTACATAATTAATCTCAAAATGTTTAAAGGAATATTTTCTAATTTTAATTTTTGATATGTGAGTTACTCGGTGGTGCCCCTGCGTTTTATTCATGCTACATATACAAAGAAGATTTTATTTTATCATTGCACAACAATTAAACTTGATCGTTGAACTTGAACTGGGCTCATTGAAACTAAATACCGCTATTTTTAAATGCTTAAAAATTGTTTGGCGACGAGACTTGGGTGCATTATTCTGAGCTGCACTCGGATAAATGTGGCTTAACAGCACAACTTTTATTTTTCGGATGTCTTAGATTTTACTACATACCAATCTACATCCATCATAACCGCCCGGACCCGAATTTCCGCTTGGAATTTTTTAGAAGGTCCAAGAACGCCATTGACTAATGATGGCCTGCGCAGGCCTGATACAATGTTGGCGCGAACAAACTTGCACTAAACGAAGTTTGATACTCAAAAATACGATATTAATGGATTGGCCATTAGACGATAATTAAGAAAGACACGACATTGCGAAGATTTATCAACGTCCGAGCGAACACGTGCAACCGGTTCGCGGCGGACTGCGTTCCCACGTGCATTTCGCCTACACTTTTGGAGCCGACCCTGCACATTGTTCGTGCAATATTGATGCACCGCCTACGCAGTAATGCCTTTGTTTAATTTTGCATTACAATCCAACACCAGTTTACCAAACACGGGCTAATTAGTCACAACTTGTATCGATTAATGGGCTATTGCCTTCGAAAAATAATTACTGTTGTTGCTTGCTGTGCGCTTATCAGTGTTTTGGTTCTGATAAGGAGTTATTGTTGAGTTTAATCGAGCGTCCCCATATTTTATTCTTCAGGATAGAAAATAAATACCCATGTTGAAAAAAAAGATTAATTGCGATTCTCATGTTGCAGCATCAGTAATATCCTTAAGCGATGTTAAATACACACAACAAATTTTATGGCCTTTGTTCCGCTGAATTTCAGTCAAAGCGAAAGATGATCCATAAAAAACCCATATGGTTCTCTATTCAACGGGAAACTATTGTGCAATAAAACAGTTCCACAGACATAATCTTCTGGTTAACGTTTTTGGACAAGGCCATAATTTAAGCCTCTTACACTTTTATGTCCTGGCAGCAACAATGCTTATAAAAATAACCACACGTTTTGATTTAAAACATTTCCGTGCAGCTTTCAAAATAAATAGTTAATGAATAATGTATTCCCATTGTTGGGTTTGTGATATAAATGCATAGATTTTTGCCATTGGTATGCTAATGGAGGCTCCGCAAGAACGAAATTCGGTAGGTAGATGGAAAATATTATTTTGTAATTTATCGGCAGTGATTTTGTTGCGTAACTGTTTATAACCGCGCTTTTATTGCGTAACCTTTTATGGTTGCTATTATTCGTTCCCACCACAATAAAGCAGCATAATTGTTCACACAACACGTTTAAACAAACGGCTTTTCTCTCAATATTTTGAATAGGCGCATATCCACTTCAGTTTCGCAGATTGTTGGCTGTTACCCGTAACTGGCGCAACTTGAAGTTTACTATAATAATTAAGGTACATACATAATTATAAAAGTATTCTTCATTTATATGTTCCATTTTAAGAACTGGATGCTGTCAAACGGAGCCCACAAATAGCCCTTTTGGCGGCAGACGAATGGAAGATTTGGTGGCAGTTATTCGATAATCGAGCTAAGAAAGACATTCATGATCTCGGTTTTAAAATCAATAATTAAAACAATAAATTCGTCCTACTTTTAAAAAATCAGCGGTGGAATTGCCCAACTCTACGCTCCACTAAATTCCGTTCCTACAATATGGCCGACGAAAGCAAAATTTCGTCGATGGGTAAGATTTACACTAAAACAACCATACACCTGAAACTGTCGCAATAACCCCAGCGGTGGGTACGGATAACATCAACAGTGAAACGGTGACGGAGTTCCACAGATTAGCTCACCGAAGCTCACGATTCGATCACGAGAATAGTCATACAAGAGCATAACGGAGCTCACCATATAGTCACAATGATGGACATATGAAAAAGTTGAACAGAGTTCACGATTTAATACTAGGATAGTCATATATGGGTTCAATGAAACTCACCATTTGACCGCAACGGTGGTCATACGAGGGTTTAGGAGCCGACAATTTCATTACAACGCTGATCCCACGAATGCTCAAATGAGCCCACCATTTGTTCACAACTATTGCCATACAAGAACTCAGCGGAGCTAACAATTTCGTTAGAACGGAGAACCTATGGTGAACATCGTTGATCACCCGTCTGATCAGCATTGTAATATTTATTCGCAACCATATATGTAATGTTAACATTCCTGACCTCATTTGAGTGGGGAAGTCGTACATTTCAGCCCGACCGCTGAGTAGGTAGGGACACTTGGAATCTCGTTGATCCATTCATGGGCGTCACAACCTGTCGTATCATAATATAATAATTTTTCCAATTATTGTTTAGAATAAAGTGGTTGCGAATAAAATAGTATACAAACCTCGACAGGAAGTTTCCTTAGTCTCGAGATAATAGCTGATCTCTCGACAGTAATGAAACACTTCCCATCTCGGGCTGTAATATACTATGGTCGGCGCCAAAGATATTTGGACTAATGTCTCCGCCTATGAGTTATGTTTTGAGGTTATGATATGGTTCGTTTGAACTGTTTTATTTAATATGAGTTCATAGAAGGAACGCGATAGGCAATTTCCTATTGAATGAAACGGTGCCTACTGACCCAAACAATCAGGGAATAAGGAGCGTTGCCGAGATAAAGGCATTCTCGTATAGAATAGCAAAGGTGTTGAACGAAGTTGCGGGCGCCGGATCATTACCGTTTCAACCCTTATTATTAGTTATATTCGCTTCACCATTGCTGGCTATTTATTAGCTATTTTAGTGTTCAACCAATAAACTGTGCTAATATGATTTAATGTGTAAACTATTAAGTGGTCACGCCCGGAACTACCCCTAAGCTCTGGCATATTTTCAGCTCTGCTGATCCCCCATGTGACCACAGTTGTAAGCAGGCGAGATCCGTTGAGCCCTTATATTATCAGCGTTATAATGAAATTATCGGCACAACTAAGCCCTTGAATGATCATTGTTGAGATCAAATGGTGAGCTTCGATAAGCCTTAGTATAAGATCCGCCTTGTAACCAACCCGTGAGCTCCGTTCAGCTCTCTCGTATGACTACCAGTGTGATCAAACGCTGAACTCCGTTGAGCCCTCATATAATGATTGATGGGCATTGTAATCAACTTTTCGGTACAGTAGGTAAGTCTTCGTATGGCCACCATTGAGACCAGCTCCACGGAGCTGATCATTTGATTACTTCGGTGGTCATGTGAGGATGAAACGGAGATCACCATTTAACCACAAGGGCGGTGACAACGGCTCAACGGAGCGCACCATTTGATCACAAGGTTGGTCAAATGAAGGCTCAAGGGAGCTGACCATTTGATCAGAAGGGTGGTCGTACGAGCGCTGGGCGGAGCCGACAGTTTCATTACAACTCTTATCAGACAAGAGCTCAATGGAATTGACCTTTTGATCACAAGACTGGTTATACAATGATGATGATACGAAAACACAACAAGTTCACTCTGTCATCACAACAGTGCCCATACGAGAGAACTGAACGGAGCTCACGATTTTATCACGAGAATGGTCATACAAGAGCATAACAGAGCTTACGGTTTGATCACAAGGGTGGTCATACAAGGGGTCAACAGATCTCACCGTTTGATCTCAATGGTGGCCATACGAGGACTTACCTGCGTTAAAAAGTTTATTACCATGCCCATCAATCTTTATATGAGGGCTCACCGGAGTTCATCGTATGATCACACTGGTGGAGAGAGCTGAACGGAGCTCACGGTTTGGTCACAAGGGGGATGTCATACGAAGGCTTATCAGAGCTCACCATTTGATCGCAACTATGGTCATTCGAGGACTTAGCTGTGCCGATCATTTCATTACAACGCTGATAATATAAGAGCTCAACGGTGCTCACCTGATTATAACTGTGGTCACATGAGGGCTCAGCGGGGTTGACAATTTTATTACAATGCTGATCAGACGAGTGCTTAACGAAGTTTACCATTTGATACGAGCGTAGAGCGGCGCCGACCGACATTTTTATTATAACAATAATCATAAAAGAACTGAACGGAGCTCATCATTTGATCACAACGATGGCCATACAAGATAAATAAATGAACGGAACTTCCTATTTGCTCCCAAAGATGGTCGAGGGCTTAGTGGAGCCGAAAATGTCATTGCAACGCTGATCATACAAGACAGCTGAACGGAGCCTATGATAACAACACGATAACTATAATGACGACGTTACGTTAACATGGACAGTGCAAGAACATCCTGCACTGAAATAGTGAAGCAATAGTTTTGTGCTAACAGAGAGTATGCGGGCAGCCTTTATTCACCATCTGTTTTTCTTGTACAAATTGAAGCCTCCCGCTTCTCGGTTATGGCCTTTTTAGGCCTTACTATAGGACCTAACCACTTTATACAGCTTTGATTTATCACATTTATTACCCCAGACTCACTATACAGATCTGACAGTTCCTTAATCGTCATTTTTCTCCATGTAAGTATTTTGTTGTTTTGTTCCACCGTATTATATATAGGTACCTTTCGTTGAAGTTTTCACTTCTAAATTCTTTTGAAACGACTGGGCGAAAATTCATGTTGGTCTATGTATCTATATATGTATGTATGTATGTTCAACATATATCGGCGAAAGTTGCGGATGGATGTTCATGGAAATTTACAGAGATGTTCTATAACATTTTGGAATGACTGTAACACACTTTGGTTTCACTACGTTGCAGCGCCCATGGTCAGGAGGCCCAAATACCCAAAAAATATCTAAATAGCTACTAATTTTGAATCTAAAAAAAATTATTCCACGATTTTTATCATTTGTACAGAGGATATTTCCATATTACTCAGAAGTGATACCACACAACCAGTAACTACCCAAAAATTGCAGGGAGGAAGATATCTGAGATGCTAGTTTTATTTCAGTGCTTAAGTTTTGATTGGGGATATGTCTCATCTTTGTTTTCAATTATATTACAGAGGGATATGGGAGAAGAATTTCGTGAGGCCTCAGAAATACTAGTTCATGTGTAATCGTCTACTATACAACATTAACTCCTATAGGTTAGCACTGAATTCACTGACGTTGTACAGCGTCTCATTTTTACCTTTCTGGACAAGCTTTGTTTGGAGTCTGCGCTTGCGCTACCTAAATCCGATCTTTTTTTTTGTATTATATAGAGCTTCCATCACCACCTCTGTCTGACATTATTCTCACCTGCTGTTTCGCTTTCCCTAGAACGAAGTAATTTGGGCTATAGTGCTGCTGTACTTGTTCCTAGGAACAATTTTAAGCATTTTTTAGTTTTTCTTTTTATCTCTTGGTCCATTCACGATTGAGTCATTGTATGGCAGACACTGGTACGAGGTTTTGAAAATGTTGCGTTTTTTAATGCCTTAAATAGGCAGACGCCTTACTTCAAACATTTTCCCTGGGGTATGTTTGCTTCAGTAACTATTGACATTTTTCTCCATTTTATACCAGTTTTGTCACGATTTTATAAGTGACGTATTAGAGGGAAAAGGTTTGACGTTTGCCATCAAAGCAAAATGTCCCACTTTCGAATTGTCTGGAGCATATAGTGACTGATGAACTACAATTATGGCACCTTTTAGAATTAACTTTGAACGACTTGCTTAATTAATATTCAGCAGGATGTGCCCACAAATGCCTCATACTGTCAACTTCCATTAGAATATTATGAAATTAAAAACAAAACTTTTAACAGCGTGTACAAGCGCACATGTGCTCTGCAAGTAGACTTTAATAAGCATTTTAAGCATTGGACATCTTCGGGCAGATGCGCTCAAGTTGTGTTTTATGTATATGTAGCTGCTGCTTAATCACAATTTGCAAACGTATTTTAATTGAAGCTGAATCCCACTCCTAGGTTGCTGCATATAAAACATGCCCTATTCAAGAACTATTTCAACGTTTATTACACTGTTGTGACCATGAAGACGTTTTTTGCTCTGCACAATCCGTCTTAATGCGTGTGCAGGCTTTCTCGTCCATTTTTAAACGGACACTGCCAAGGCTGCAGTTTGCACACCGTTACAGCCTCCGGAAATCCAGCTTGCATAACTTTATATCAGCATACATTAATATAATAATGGGAGTTTTAAGGTTAATTACAGGTGGCAACGAAACGCTTCCAGAAAATCAGGAAATGGATGGCGATCGCATCTAACTATTAATTCCAACATCTGCTGCAGCAGAACCAGTTCTCGTGATGGATAGAGCAATATGGTCGAAATTCACGAAATGATACTTGGCTCCAGTTTATAGAAAAAGCAGCACCTGTGCGATGTGCGGACTCTCGATAGCATGGGATTAGTTCTGGAATCTAATAAATAATTCAACACTGGCGCGGAGTCGCCAACAACTCGAACTTAATATTTCAGCCTGGTTATTAATTCGAACTTAATTAATTTAACACAATGAGAAGCCAATGGCGCAATTGGACGGCTGGCTAAAAACAGGTATCGGCCAACTTTGAATCGACGAGGAGCCGTAATTAATTCCCACAATGCGTCCAGCGGCCACATTTATGAACCTTATCCGAGCTATTATTCATACACACTCGTGTTATCAGCGTGTATTATTTGTTTGTATGCATAATATCTCAGATAATATTCTCATTTGATTGCTTACAATATCTTCACGATGTATGCTACGCATAGTTTTACGGCTGACGAGTCGTTAATTCAGCGGAAGCAGAACAAGCTTGCTTATACTGCCGGAGTGCCGGAGTTTGTTGTATTCAGATAACGCCTGTATAAAATATGCGACCTGTAGACAGGCCAGTATTTCGACAGGAGCTGTCGCAAAAAATGCCGGGGCGATAAGCGCCCACCGATCCGAAAATCTAGAGCGTTGAAAAAAAAACCTATTCAAACTACTTGTCGTTAAAATCAACATTTTTTAAGACTAGCTGAGTACCAGCAAAGTTTCTAAACCGGGAGACTGAGAGCTTCAAGAATAACTACCACTTGATATCAAAGGATATCGATAAGAGAAATTAAATAACACACAGGGGGGAATGAGTAGTGGGACACACAGGGCAGGCAACATTATTGAGCTGAAATGCAGAGGCGACATTTGCGGTCATGGAAATCTAGTGCTGCAACCTACTATACAATTCCCCGATCTGATTCTAGCAATAGTGGGGTCTAAATATTGCTTTTCAAAACAGCAGATGCTGCTAATTCGGCTTTAGTCACCATGTAGTCATAATATCTAATCCTGGTCAGAGAGAATTTTAACAATGATGATGAATACAAATCAAACCCTGTTAAGGAAGTGAGCGCGATGTAAACCATATCATCAACATGGTTACCCCTGCTTCGGTGATTGACATGATTGATAAAAGCTATCAGGTGATTGGTGGAGATTAAGTGAATCGTATGCACAAGAAAAAAAGGGTTACGACCGCCGAGATCATGACAATTCGAAGGAATAAGAAAGAATTCATTGAAACAAATATCAAATGCTCTACTCAAAATGATGGTTTGGATCCACGTCTATTAAACTAGAGGTCAGTAATTATTTAACACAGTAGCATGGGCCAGTAAATTGGTAGTAGACATTAATAATTGATAAAACTAGAAAAATAAGAAGATATTTTATATATTCTTATACACTGCTATGATCACATTTTAGTAGCCTTATATGTAAAATAATAATTATTAGTAATTTATAACATAACCAACAAATACAGATATTAATTGTAAACGTGTCCAGAGATGTAATAATTTAAAGCTAAGATTTTTTATAAAATAGCGTAGGCGTTGTAAATAATTGATAATATGATCTCTTAGAATAGCATTAGTTTTGTGTAAAAACAAATTAAAATTAAAGTAGGCTTTGGCATTTCTACAACTAAAACAAAACTGTGAACAAGACAATTGCGGGCAACTTTTTGAAGAGTTCAGTTGTGTTTTGCGAAGCTCCCCAATAAACGATATTTATGTGCAATTAAAATACCCAAGTTTACCAACAAGTTGTGTTTTTATTGAGAGAGTGTGCCCAGCCAGGGTGATTTGTGGAAGTTTTCGTTAGTATTGACCTTCCGCAACAGGTAGAACAAGGCATCAATTGGTCAAGTGCAAGTCAGAGTATTTTGAAGTGATTTTACGAAGGTTTAACAATTTTATAAGTGCCTATCCAGGTGCATCAGTGAGCAGTATACGTGTGGTGCACCACAACCCTATAGTGGGCCCCCGGATTCTGCAAAAAACATCCAAAAGAGATTATCTTAAAAGCCATCTAAAGGTCATATTTTGCCAGCTAAAAAGTGTCTTTTTGTGATTCTGTTCGAATAGCGTCGGTTTGCATTTAACTTCCGGTAATGGCGTCAGTCGAGAAGCGCTTTGTTTCGTGACGTGGTATACTTACTTTCAATTTTTCTCGCATAGCAATAGTGTTTACTACATGGACATAAACAATTTAAATAGAACACGGAACTTGTTTTCTTATTTTCAACACCTGGGAACCATCTTGGAATTAATGTCGGTCCCATCACAAAGAAATATCATGCTAGGTATTCCCGTCAGTTAAATATCGTAGCACACATAGTGCGGACAAATAATTGATTAACCGAAATATAGTTGATTATTATTATTAAAGTAGTAGCTTAATTTTGGATGTAGCGACCTAACCCTGCAGATAGTCATTTTATTAATTATAAAGATATCATTAGGAAACAATTATTAGCCGGGCACATTACAACAGCTGATGTAAATTAAAGCCGATTTATAAATTTAGAGTAATTTAATTAACCGAGACAAATAAAATCAATAGAATACATAGCTTGCATCTATTGCATCTCAGTCTACATAAAAGAGTCGGTTTAGTGATTAGACATCAACTTTCTTTTTGCTGTATTTTTCCACAAAGAAGTTTACTCTGGTTTTTTTCGCAAAACTATTAGAAACCAATAAGAAGTATTATTATCTTCAAAAACTAGTAATTCCTTTACATAGAATTCTCATCAAATGCTACGTGTCTTGCAAAATTCACTTTTTATTTTTAGTTTCAGGAAGTGTGTCATCAACGGGTATCTAGATGACGTCGCCTTATGTGAGTTATCGGCCGTCACATTTGGCACTTTTCTGGCCCTTCGGTAATGATAAATTCCAAAGAAGGTAAAACGCTCAATTCTGCATGTCTGCCGCCTTGACCTTTGCCGGGCACGGCAAAATTCCAATAGAAATAAACATCCTGATATTCACGTACGCCCGCGTCTTTGTCACGACAATGCACTTTCCCTCCAGGCTGTTCCAGGAGATAGCAAAGAGTATTCAAGCGAACTGCCTCGCTCCTAGAGACTTGATTGACTTCAGGCCGGCATACCCGCTTGAAATCTCCGAGGGGGCTTTACGCCTCCAGTACATGCAGCCCGATGCAGAGCGAATCCGGGGTCTGTTAACTTGAGACCGCCGCCAGTCCGACACCTTTCAAAAATAGTGCCCTACTGGCTTGAGTCACTAACACAACCCCGCCTAACAAGAGTGGTCTCCTCTGAGGATCGTATTAAATTTTAAAATCACCATTAAAGCACTGAACTTGTCAGAAATCGGACAGCCATCTTGTACAGCAATCGTTCAGTCACAGATAAATACTTCAGTTCCAGCCTTCGCCGCTACAGCTGTCAGATTGGTAGCTTACCCATGCCCCCAGATAAGTTAAATTATAATATTATATACACAAATTGTACAATTATTTCTTAGTTTAAAAAGATTGTATGCATCTACAGGACTATACACGTACTTTGTTTTGTAGCTCTATTTTCTGCGTTTACTGGAATGTTTAAGTGAACCTTCGACCTTTTGTATTTTACCTGTTCAGAGAAAAAGCTTACAATGTCAAAAATATTACATAATCCAAGTTATTACAACCTTATCATCAACCAATTACAAGGTAATTTTATAGAACCTTCTTCTTCATGTCTTATAACCTTGTAGAGCCACACGCTATTGTCTTGCAGAATTTGCTCCTTATTTATTCTTTTTTGGTAATATTCTCAACAAAATCTTCCATATAAGTACGTTTCATTTTCTTCACGTGCCATGCTTTTATAAGACGACATCGCCTAGTATGAGATGTGTGTTATACAACCTTGTTCTTGGTCACGTACCTTACCCCTTACATGAGTTACCATTTATTCTTGTTCTTTCATATAACCTACTGCTTCCCGTGCCAAGTATTACGTGATTAATTTTTAGCGGGTTAAGGAGTACTTCAAACTGGACAACTGATCCACCATCTCCCATTATTTATCTTTTAACCTCGATATTTCTGAACCTTTTTTTTTGTTTTCTCCTACCGACTACCGTTGCCCCCCGGAACCGCTCGCGCATTACTTCAGGGGGCGCGGGCGTCACGTAAACCTAAGTCTTAATTAAGTGAAAATCTAGACCGCCCGTGCCGGGAGTTGAACTCTCAACCGCTCCGGCCCGAACGATCACGATTTTCACTGTGACCTCGGCTGCAACGGCAATCGCCGCTCGCCTATCGAGGTCCCTAATATTTCTGAACCTATGCCCATTGAACCAGCAGCTTCGAGCCAACTGTCTGCAGTTGTTGATGCTGATGCTGTAGGTACGTATAAATGATTCCGAGCGCTTCCTCACCAAAAGGATTCTAGTTTGTCTGCGATGCAGGGCCCTATTCCCATCGGCTCGGACCTGTCAGCTCTTCCTCGTGCGACCTCCCTGCACAACGAAGGAGTCGCAACGCATTAAACTGAAATACACTGGCAGTCGAGAAGTTGCACATGTTAACTGGCGCTGGTATTGCATAGCAATTACGGAATGTCGAGAAGATGGTAATGATCGAGCAGCTGTAGTTTTCGTATTCTCGCCTTTGGAAATAGGTTACAATTACCATATTAAACATATGCTGCAATGTAAATTACACCTTTCGGTGATTCCCGGCACGGCGGCCGCGGATTGCCGCGTAAGCATTTTTTAAACGCCCAACTTAAAAATCCTTTTATTAGGGGCGTTAATGGCACCGCGTCTGGCACTCCGAATTAAATTAAGCGATAAACCCTAGCCCTGGAATCGCTCCGGGTGCGTTTCGTTATTTATTGGAAGATAAAGGTCCTCTGCGGAAAGTGTACTCTGACACCCCGTGATGCATCACCTCGACTCCAGATAAACAAAGGCCGGATCATTAGAATACCCAGTATCGCCTGATTACGAAGTAACACGTCGTTAGGCGCAATTATTGATGTAAGCGTGGGTGGAAACGCTGCTTGCGACCACTATTAGGGCTTGCACGATCCTCCGCGAGTGGGTTTTGGTATCACATTGTGGATTTTTGTTGAGCCAAACGAGTCCTGTTGCGTTGCCTTATACACGCTTGTATTGTATCCTCGACAAGACTACAGGACCGAAGAAGCGAGTTCTACCATTGTGCCATGTGTCGGCTGAAATCTGTTGTAATTAAACAAACTTTTGACGCAAACGGCCGTCCGCTGGATATTTTTGGTTGTTCTTCCTGCGCACGCCATAAATCTGAGCAGATTCGAAGAATTCCATGTGGGATGCAATAACACAAACTGCACATAACTCTCATGAATAAGTCGACGTTTTCATATTGTCAATAATCAGTTATAGCTGTATCGCTATTTGGTTCTGCCTCTCCCTCTAAATCATATTCGAGCTATACATAGTTAATCACTTTGTGATAGAAAATAATATTGACTGACCCCCATTAATCAACGGCGTAACAGATATGACATTATCATAGATAATTTCTTGAGATTTGAACGGTGGATTAAATGCCACCTCGAGTGAACTGGAGAGACACGCCCCACGTACGCAGCAAACACTAATTTAATTCATACGAGTGGCATTACGGATGCTTGTTTATTTTAGGCATAGGTAAACACAAATGAAGTTATAATAGAAACAGGGCTAAACAGCGGTGTTTGTCTATGCACTTGATGCGTGTTTATAGCGCCGGGTTAGAGCGGCTTCAAAGTTTGTTAGGGAAAATCGACTTGGGGTACGATGGTGTCTTGGAAATTGAATTTGCGATGCTAATCTCGCCGAAGTCGCCGAGGTGTCAAGGGGATTGAAACATCCAAGTACTTGGCCTATTTGAAATCGAGGGTCCTGAAGCCTATAGTAGGCTGATTCGTACTTTAAGATAAAGGTTTACATTGGAGTAGTACAAACTAGATATTTTATCCGTTAACATCGTTAATTTGTCATCTCAAGAAGTAGCTCTTAATACTCCCACTACTGGGGCATCGACAACAGCTTTTGCTGTTTGAGACAGAGACATTAAGACGCTACAGTTGCCAAAGCCAAATCGGAGATTGCAGCAGTAAAATTCTATTGCCGGGTGACACTGATGAAGATCGTACTCGGCACTTCAGCTCAGCAAAGCAGAGGCTTTCCCAATTAGGTACATTCAGTACACACCCATTACATAGGATAACTACATTTTGCCAGTATATCACACATGGCAATATTTTATTCGCACATGATATTTGTACGGATCCTATAAACGCGGTTACCATTATCACTTCATAATGTCGGGGAAGCAGACGAAAGCTCTAGTTGGAAAACGGGACAAGTTTGAAGTAGAGCGAGTAGTGGATGTTACATAGCTCCATACAACACGCCAAAACTGGAGTTATTATACCGCGCAATTATTCTATTGAAACGAAGGGTGGATTTCAATCAAATTCGGTGGATACATAAAGCCGGGGCACGTTGAAGCACTTTAACTACACGTTGTTGCCGGAATCTGTTTATATTTTACTCAATTAGCGCCTCAACAACAAACACAGCCGGCTAAATCGAGTTTGAAGTTATCAAGTAGAAACAAACGCGCGAGTGTGAGAACAGACATATTTTGCGCTTAATCCAGTTTAGTATCAATGTCGAAACTTAATATGGTATTTCACAGAGAAACACATTTCAGTGGTTTCAGCAGAATGTGCGCCCCGAGACGCGAATGCGACAAACCCACGTCGGCCGCCCTGCAAAGGCTCAGAGGGAGACGGCGCGAGCCTCGTAATCCAATTCCGGGATATTAATTCCCTTACAAAAAGGCGTCTCAAGTGTAACTGGATCGAGCGACGATGTCAGAGGAGACTTCGAAACACTGGCGAGCAAAAAGCCTGGAGAATGTTAAACATCCACCTAACACCTCGCCCTCAAAAGTCATTGTTTGCGAGCAACTCTTTGAAATGGAGTAGTGTACACATCTCGAGGAGTCAAAACGCGCCGCTGTTTTGTTTAATCCTTTGCGAAAGTGGTGGAGGCGCCGGTTCTATGTAAAATGCTGGACGTGCGATACTCCAAACCGCCACTCAGCAGAAATTTCATTTAATTAAGCATTTTATAATTATTCGAATTTCCATAGTATAGTCAAAAATTCATGAGATTGTAAATTTTGTAATATCTGCATACAATAAGCATAAACACTGTGTTACAGTGCTATATCTATCCAAGATTAGTAGAGTTATTTTGTAGCTATGATATACCTACCTGCTGAAATAATTATATTTATTTTTATATAACTTACTTCTAGCAAAATTACTTCCAAATAACAAAAGGCTGTGTAAAAACTATGTTACAGCTTGTTCCATTCCTTCAACACGTAGTGGAGTTGTTTTATAGCTATGGGACAATACTTGATCTCGCGAAATAACGAGCTTATATAATCTTTGCTTACTAGCAAAATATCTTTGAAAAAAACAACTACAAATCTTACAATATCTACAATCAGAAGAATATGTAAAAACGATGTTGTAGTTTGTTCCATTCATCCACCATGTAGTGGAGTTACTTTATAGCTCTGGGACAATGACAAAGGTCGCGAAATAACTTCCTTATATAATTCTTGTTTCTAGCAAAACAACTCTAAAGCTTACAATATCTACAATCAGAAGAATATGTAAAAAACGATGTTACAGTTTGTTCCATTCATCCACCATCTAGTGGAGTTACTTTATAGCTCTGGGACAATGACAAAGGTCGCGAAATAACTTCCTTATATAATTCTTGTTTCTAGCAAAACAACTCTAAAGCTTACAATATCTACAATCAGAAGAATATGTAAAAAACGATGTTACAGTTTGTTCCATTCAGCCACCATCTAGTGGAGTTACTTTATAGCTCTGGGACAATGACAAAGGTCGCGAAATAACTTCCTTATATAATTTTTGTTTCTAGCAAAACAACTCTAAAGCTTACAATATCTATAATCAGAAGAATATGTAAAAACGATGTTACAGTTTGTTCCATTCATCCACCATCTAGTGGAGTTACTTTATAGCTCTAGGACAATGACAAAGGTCGCGAAATAACTTCCTTATATAATTCTTGTTTCTAGCAAAACAACTCTAAAGCTTACAATATCTATAATCAGAGGAATATGTAAAAACGATGTTACAGTTTGTTCCATTCATCTGGGACAATGACAAAGGTCGCAAAATAACTTCCTTATATAATTCTTGTTTCTAGCAAAACAACTCTAAAGCTTACAATATCTATAATCAGAAGAATATGTAAAAACGATGTTACAGTTTGTTCCATTCATCCACCATCTAGTGGAGTTACTTTATAGCTCTGGGACAATGACAGAGGTCGCGAAATAACTTCCTTATATAATTCTTGTTTCTAGCAAAACAACTCTAAAGCTTACAATACCTATAATCAGAAGAATATGTAAAAACGATGTTACAGTTTGTTCCATTCATCCACCATCTAGTGGAGTTACTTTATAGCTCTGGGACAATGACAAAGGTTGCAAAATAACTTCCTTATATAATTCTTGTTTCTAGCAAAACAACTCTAAAGCTTACAATATCTATAATCAGAAGAATATGTAAAAACGATGTTACAGTTTGTTCCATTCATCCACCATCTAGTGGAGTTAGGTACTTTATAGCTCTGGGACAATGACAAAGGTCGCGAAATAACTACCTTATATAATTCTTGCTTCTAGCAAAACAACTCTACATCTTACAATATCTACAATCAGAAGAATATGTAAAAACGATGTTAGAATTTGTTCCATTCATCCACCATGTAGTGGAGTTATTTTATAGCTCTGGGACAATGATAAAGGTCGCGAAATAACTATCTCATATCATTCTTGCTTCTAGCAAAACAACTCTAAATCTTACAATACGTATCTCTATGGAAAAAATCATTTTCAAAAACATGTTACTGTTTGTGCCATTCGTCTACCACGTAGTAGAGCTATTTTGTAGCTATCGAAAAGTGCAAACTCTCAAAATATCTAGGAATCTTACAAAACTTTTGCTTCTAGTGATATAGTTTCTAACAAAATCAAAATCTTAGAATGTCTGCCCATAAAATGAGTTTAAAAACCGTGTTACAAGTTTGTTCCATCTATCCACCAGGTTGTGGAATTATTTTGTAGCTGTAAAACAATGCATGAGCTCTCTAAATAACTAACTTAGATAACTCTGGATTATAACACAATAATTTGGATTAAAGAACTGTAAATCCTACAATCTCTGGAGGGTCAAGTGGGCCACCTTGAGACAAATGCAATAAGTTTTATTTTGATGCCCGTAACTCGTGTTGGGTCAGAATATGAGCAACTACATGCTGTTTGCATGTTTGTGCACGAAATGTGATAACGTGAACGTGCAAACTAAAAATGTTGTGCATATTTGTCATTTCTATGCTCCGCAAATATTTTCGTTAGCGATAATTAATATGTTCATATATTATTATAAGTTGTTTATTATGGATAGCCGTAATTTTCATCTATTCTTTATAATCTTGTCTTGGCGTGACAGTAATTTTAACTTGATTTTGAGGTTAATATGAGAATGCCATGGTGATTTCTAAAACTTCATAATAGGCCTACCTTGAGACAAAAGTTTTGGGCCACCATGAGACATGTTTCAGGTTAGCCCATTTCTAATTTTGTATTTCGTGTTACAGTAAAATGTCCAGAGGACGTAAAAGAAAGAGTAACAAGAGAAGATAAGCTGATTATAGAAGAAAAACAGAAAGAAAAAGAACGAAAAAAATATTTGAAAGGCGTTACGAGAAATTTTGGAGCAGCGAAAAAATCAAGAAAGACGAAGTTTATGATTCCGAAGATGAAGAGTCATTTGTAGGTATCTGATTCTTTTTCTGACAATTTTGAAGTTGAGGAAAATGAATATACTTTTGAAGAAACTGTTGCAAAACCTAAAATCGATTCGTTTGTTTTGATCGAATTCAAGGATAAGCCAAAAATTTATTACGTAGGAAAATTTACCCCTTACCCCATACTGACTTCCAAATAAGTTTTTACATAAAAGTACTAAAAGTAAGAACTTATTTGTGTTTCCGATAGTACCTGATGTATAGCCATTGTCAGTGTAAATGACATCAAGCAAATTTTGCCTGCACCCTTCTTCTTCTCAAAGTGCCATATTCATTAATGAATGTTGGCAACAACTTCGGCAAAATTTTCTCTGTCTTTAGCTGTTCTGATCAATGTATGGGTACTCATATGTGTCCAGTCTCTGATATTTTTGAGCCAGGAGCATCTTCTTCGACCTCGTCCCCTTTTTCCGTCGATTTTACCTTCCATAATAAGCTGTAAGATGTTGTATTTATCATTTCGGTAGAAGTGTCCCAGGTATGCAGTTTTCCTTTTTCTTATAATTGTTAGCAGTTGCTTTTCTTTGTGCATTCTTCTCAGCACCTCTTCGTTTGTAATATGTTCTGTCCACGATATGCGCAGCATTCTTCTGAATATCCAGAGTTCGAACGCGTTTAATCTCTTTTCCGTATTTGCCTTGAGTGTCCAGGCCTCGACTCCGTATAATAGCACTGAGTATATATAACATTGCACAAATCTGTATCTTATTGCAAGTTGCAGGCTGCGGTTCGTAAGTAACTGTTTCCTTCTTAGGAAGGACACTCTTGCCAATTTTATTCTTGTTTTTACCTCCAGATCCGGGTCGCCATCTTCCGTCAACCAGCAACCACGGTATTTGAATTTTGTTACCTTCATTATTTTTTGGTTATATATTGTCAATTGGGTTTGTGCTATTGGTATTTTGCTGCATATCATGAATTTTTTCTTCTTAGTGTTTATTTTTAATCCGGCTGCGTCTCCTTCTCGAGTTATTGCAGCTGTAAGTCCTCTAAATTATCTGCAATCACTACCGTGTCGTCCGCATACCGGATATTGTTAATTAACTCACCATTTACTTTTATGCTATCTTCTGTGTTTTCAAAGGCTCTTCTAAAGATATCTTCAGAGTAGATGTTAAACAATAACGGTGAGAGTACACAACCTTGTCTAACGCCCCTTTTAATTGGAATAACTTCGGTGTATTCATTATCCAACCTTACTGTGGCATTCTGGTTCCAGTAAAGATTTTTGATGAAGTTTATGTCTTCGTAGTCCAGGCCCTTCTCCGTCAGTATTCTCATTAATTCGCTATGTTTAACGCGGTCGAACGCCTTTTCATAATCAATGAAACAAATCAAGACATCTTTCTGCTGATCTCTACATTTTTGCAATAGTACTGCTAAGCTAAATAGCGCCTCTCTGGTTCCAAATCCCTTCCGGAATCCAAATTGTGAATCACTTAGATCTTGTTCACATTTCTTGTATATCCTACAATGTAGGGTTTTTAAAAATAGTTTAAGTACATTACTCATTAGGCTTATGAGACGGAATTCGTGGCATTTGTTTGCATTTGATTTTTTCGGTATAGTGATGAAAATTGATTTCAACCAATCTTTTGGTAATATTCCAGTTTGATAAACTGAGTTAAATAGGTTGGTGAGTAATTCAATGTTTTCTTCGTCTAAGAGTTTCAGAAATTCATTATAAATATGGTCTGGTCCGACAGCTTTACCATTTCTTGCGTTGCGTAGTGCTTTTGTGATTTCCGCCTTCAGTATGTCTGGTCCATGCTCTGCCAAACTTACATGTTGAGATTCTGTTCTCTCATCTTCGAACATGTCTTTTACGTGTTCCATCCAGACTTGGTGTAGTTCTTCTTTGTTTGTTATTAATTGATTGTTTTTATTCATGATCTTATTATTGTTGTATTTTTTGGGAAGCCTGTAATATCTTTAATCTTTTTATGTATGTTAAAAGAA
>CALNHX010012903.1:0-21594 GCA_940337035.1 Agriotes lineatus
GGGGGGGGGGGTGACTTATATGAATAAAAATCGAGTTACCGGAAGACGGGTGGAAATGGGGCAAAATGAACATACGATAAATGTTACTATACCAGAAACTGTTTAATCGAAAAATTCTGGTTATTTTTTGTAATCTATTAACTTATCTTTAAAATGGTTGGCTTTTTGTCTTTATACGTTAAAAATAGCAATGTTACGGCTGTTTAAAGTGTTGGTTATTTTTGGAGCCCTCGATTGACTTTTTGTTAGTACCTTTAAAAGTACGAGTTTCTTTCAATAAATGTCGTAGGTAACTAAATTGGCTACAACTTGTTTTTTACTTTCAAGGATAAAACTGAGTTGAGCTGTGGACAAGAACGCCCCCAATATTGTAATTTTGAAAAATTGTAAACATGACAGATAATGCTTCATGATCTGGCATTTATTGTAACATGATGAAAAACGTATACTTACAGTGTGTTTAACTTTTCACTTTCACGCCTCTATACCTTCCTTTATTTTCTAATCTATTTCAAATGTTGGCCTGTCACATTATTCTTAAAAAAATGTTTTTACAATTTTTAAACAATTGTACATTAAACCAACAGCCCACTCCAATCAAAAATAAATGCGAGAAATTGAGAAACCATAGTAGATCTACTTTTATCGAAAAATGTTGTTTCAAAAAGTTGACCAGAAACACAAAAATAGTCGCAATCCAAATTCTCATCGAAAAATTATTATTATTATGACTTCATACTTCTAAAATAAAGGTTTCACTTCTCATCTTCACACCCCTGGATCTTCCTTATTTATTTCGTGGTTGATTTTAAATGTTGGTCAATTATACTACCCTTTAAAAGGGTTATTTCTATGTTCTATATTCTCTACTCTTCTAAAGAACGTAATACTAATATTTTAATGTTGTGAATAAAATTATGTTGTTGTAAATATCTGATGTAGTGATAAATTCGAGGATAAATTCAAATATATTTTGCCATGTACTATAAGAATAAAAAGGAATAATTTTTAGTTTATTTACGGTATTTAGTACCATGTAATACATACAAGGATTTATAAAATTTAATAATAGCAGTTACAAAATTTGAGTTTGAAGCGTGGATGATGGTCCTTATTTATACAGGGCGATTCATAAGTCTGGTCATTAGATTAAATGCGTACATTGCACTCATAAATAATCGCTTACTGAAGCAAAATCACATTATGATCTAGTGCAAACTTTTGAGAACCACTAGCGAAATCAGATGATAGTAATAATAATAATAAGAGTACATTAATCGAATGCACCAAACGCGTCTGAAGTATCCAAACAGCTGTTTTTTGCTTCCGCATTTTTATCCAAATTCGGTCTTATCGCAAGATCGCAACCACCTATGCGGAATTATGTTGACAGAAATTCATTCCAGTGACCATCAATAGTTGATGCACTACTATTGCAAAAAATATTCGTGGTTATATACAAGAAAATGACCTTGTTTTTTAACAATTTTCGAACTTATTCAAAATGATATTTTAACGGGTTCTTATTATTGGAATTACACTTAACGGCCCTCATTTTAGAAGCAATTAATCAAATTTCAGAACACACAATATTTTATGTTAATTTAATTGCTTAAACGTTAAAATTAACGATGTAGTTAATAATTGGATTCCGTTCTCCAGGGCAGCAATTCAAAGAACTGTGTTTCTTCCAAAGCAATATTTCGAAAATCTTTATTTCTTTATTAATTTTCAAAATTTTGTGTTATGACGTATTGTTTATCAAGCAGTCGTTCGTTACTGTCACGCAGTTAAAATTAACGATTTCTCAAAAAATGCAAAAAATACATTTTGAACGTTAATAACTATACTTAAATAAACTAAAATAACGTTTTTGAATGAATATTTTATAATATTTAAAAATAATTTTACATCAGTTTCTATATCATTATCATTAAGGCGCATCTTTCACGTTTATAATTTTTGAAAATTTTATTATTATAGACGTTCATGTTAATAACTCGACTATTTGTATCCTAGAAAGTAAAATAAAAGCAATTGTAGATAATTCACTCACAACAATAGACATGAGCTAAAGAGTCTAAAGACAGAAACAACCTTGTCAAATTATTTATAAACACAGCTAACATATATAACAAACCACATATTTTGCAAAATTACAGAAAATAATCATCATTTAACTGCGGCATGTAGGAACTTATTATCAAAAAACAATAAATCATATCTTGTTTAACGCAAGGTACACAAATTACAGGCGGCCGCTTTAAAACAAAAGCGCACCGAAACAACAAAACAAACAAGCGCCGTAAATTACGGCAATCCCCTTATCAAAACAGACGAATAGACGCGAACTTTCCACGTTTCTATTTATCACATGTTTACGATGTTGGCCGGCACAAGCACAACAATCTTGCCATCTCTTTGAGTTGGAGAGGAACCGACGCAATTAGCGATTGTGCATTCGGTCAAGGTCACCCGCGAGGTTATCCTCGCTACTCTTCGATAGCTTTGACCTACCGGGCGCCTGGCAGGGGCGCGAGTTGAACTATTTGAACTATGGAGACTGGCGTTATTTGAAACATTAGAACTATTAAAACACCCCTGCTAGGAATTATCGCCGCCGTCGTCCTGCAGCAACCGGAATGGGGGCAGGATTAGTCCTTGTATCGATCAGGCGCCGGCTCGCGCTGCGAACTTTTCACTAATTAGCATGAGATTGGGACTTTTGAGGCTGTGACAGAGGCGTAAAAAACACAAAAAGCATGCATACTGTTTATTGACTTACTTAAACAAAGTGGGAATGTAGAATTTTCTGCCAAATCGCCTCGTTGTTGACATGCGGGAGCAACAAATACTTGTGGACGTTACAAATACCAAGGGATGCCACTATTACTAACAGCAGCTTTGACTACAAAACAAATGTTTATGGATTTTGCTGACAGTGACGGTAGCTATGGGAAACAAGTGCAAGTGGAAGCTACTAACAGTAGCTCTGTAGAGCTATCGTAAAAACAAATGCTTTCGAAGCTTACTAACGGTGACAGTAGCTGGGTGAAACAAATGCAGGTGGAAACTACTAACAGTAGCTATGCGAAGCAACCCTAAAATAAATGCCGGTGAACACTATTTATTGCTCCTGTCAAATGCTAAATCCAAAGCAGGACTTAAATTCAATCGCTTCCAATCAGAAATTGGCATTTTTTATTTGTGTTCGCTGATGGGCGAATAACGTATCAGATTGGTTCCTGCTGGGCGCCGCGTCCAAAACAATCGCAATCGCCACCAAACAAAACCGAAGCGGGCGAAACAAGCGAAGTGCGCGTTTGGCACGTGCGATTATTGACATAATATAAATAGCGCGACATGACAACACGGCGAGCGCGGGCTGCTACAGAAACTCCAAATACCTGCAGACTGCCGCTGGTATTCCAGAAACACAACACACCACTCGCGAGGACCTCGACCGGCGAATATCGATGTCGGCAGAAATGCGACAGCGCGAGAAGTGCGCGCGGCCGCGAGTTGCAGCCGATGCGAAGGTGCGATTCAGGCTGCGGTTCCGCCGAACGCTTCCCGGCGGCGC
Source organism: Agriotes lineatus (assembly GCA_940337035.1). Taxonomy (NCBI): domain Eukaryota; kingdom Metazoa; phylum Arthropoda; class Insecta; order Coleoptera; family Elateridae; genus Agriotes; species Agriotes lineatus. Next base: position 3,584 of record CALNHX010012903.1, read on the forward strand.
CACTGCGCCTGCGCACCCGCTGGCCCCCGGGTTCGCGGGGCGCCCGCCGTATATTTAGCCACCAAAACAAATGACTGCGAGGAGTTCCTCGGGAGCTGCGACGCCCATTCATTGCCGGCTTCCGGACGAGGATTCGCACTGCCTGGCCATACAACTGTGCGAATATGGGTCACGCAGGTGAATGGGGTTTGAACAGTTCGACGAGTGTGTGGATGTCGAGGCATTACAGGTGGTATTTCACAAAGGCATTGTTCTTGCCAACACTTTCTGTTTCGGCGCACCGGGAAGCTGTTTTAACATGCTTACGATTGTTGTTTTTTGTAAGAGTTCCATAGCTTTTGTCTCTACTTTTAATTTCTTATGAACTGGGGTAGTTTGAAAAGTTATTGGCCTGACACAGAAGAGGTGGATGAATGTCCTCTTTTGGAGATAAACTTATCTCTAATGATCGAAAAGGCGTAAGAAAGTGTACAGAATTTACTGATCATATTACATTCATCTAGGCACTTTTTGTTGTCGAGTTGCGACAGCAATATTGTTACTACCTTTTCAGCGGTAAGAATATAAAAAAAACATTTCTTTTGCCAAGCTGGCGTTGCCGATTTGATATTGTTTGTTGTAAATCAAACGACTGATATATCAATCGCAATAGTACAATGAAGTATCGAATATGAATTGTTAATCAAATGTTATAAGTATTTATGATTAATAGCAATTTCTAAGAAAGTTAATTTAGCCAATTGTAGAGAACTAAACAAACTCTGGCTCTGGTTGTCTAGGTCAGGGCTGTCCAACATATGGCCCGCGGGCCGTATGTGGCCCGCCAGGATATTTTTGCGGCCCGCGGATCGAATTCCCCCTTGAGTCCACCAGTCCTGATCCTGTCCTCTCCTTTTCTACCTGGGCCCTCCGGTCTGACACGCTGAACTGTCTAACGGAGTAGGCCTCCAACCCTTACCAGACCAGGCTTCAAGGGAGATGACGTGTTGTACTATCAGCCCGAGAAGTTCAAATTACCCGCAAGAGCAAGACCGCTAGAATTCGATTTTACCTTGATTGTTGAACTTTCTTGGAAAATCGAATCCCTGAGGCTTTAACCCTGTCTTAATACGCTGTACTGTCTTGCAGGGCTAACTGCCTAAAAGCCATTTCCGACCGCCTAATTTTTTAAACGCAAATCCCGGCGCCCCGAGAGATGAAATACTCTTCATAACCTTATTTTACTAATACTTAAACCTGTAACCTGTAGCAATCGCAGCCTCTAATCGGCTTGTGAGCGGCTAGAGTCCTGTAGCCGCCCTTCATAAACTCACCTGCAGGGCCCCTTTTTGTTCATTAAAAGGCGAATTCATGGGCTTCGACGTTCGATTCCGCAGCCCGCAAATTCCCTGCCGGGGGAATGTCAACATCATTTTCCGGCTCAAGGCGAAAAAATTCCATCTGCAGGATTTGACACCGCGTTCGCTCCAAGAACGACGTCAAGCCGTCTTAAGGTATCAGCAATCTCTGCACCAGGATTTAGGCACTAACCCCCCCCCCCCCCCCAGGTAACCCTTAAAATCGCTAAATTTAAATTCACCGGAAAATTACAGCTTAAAATCACTGCTGAGGGGAAGGTCAAGTTTGCAGGAACAAAAGACCTACTCAGCCCATTTCCCGAAAAATTGGCGTGCGTACCGGCGGACTACCAATAGGGACCCGCAACACTCGCCGGTGCATTGGGTTGCAGCTTGATCCACGAAACAAGACACCGTTCCACAAGAACATGTTAATTTTAAATAATGTACAACTCAGAGTTATTTTTAATTAACCATTGTAACTAGCTAAAAACATTATATTTGTTTTGGTAATTATCTGGTGTTTTACCTAATCGAATATATATTTGAGTAAACGTATTTCTCCGATTTGAGCTTAACCCGAGGGGTAAATCTTTGACGCTCTTAGTAAGGGGGTGAAACGTCATATCTCTATACGTAAATTTACATTAATTGATGTAATTTTTATCTTTTGTCGGTATATCAAGAACGAAAAGGAATGAACCTAAAGTGAATATGATTTTTTTTGTATATAATCACTTCTAGAACATATGGTGTAAGTTTGTCGGTTACCTGAGGGAACACCCTGTATATCTCTTTTATGTTTCAATGCTTTTTGTAATGTAACCTAAGTTTCTTGAATAAATAAAAATTAGTATTGAAATATACACGTTTTATATTTATTACAAATCACTCACAAAGTCGCATACGACACATTTTATGATGCGGCCCTCACAACCTTCAAATTTTTTACAGTGGCCTTTGGGTCCCTTGAAGTTGGACAGCCCTGGTCTAGGTTGTTGCTGTGGTCCCGTTTGTGGCTGTAGAAGCACATCCGCTCCTGAACGACCTCGACTGCTCGATGGCTGCATCTGCAAACTGGCATGTTATGGAACTCTTTAGTCTATAAAACTACTCTTACTGCCACCGAATCCACCTGGCATCGAAAACTGCTAACTCGTCCATTACTCCCCAAATAGACTCGTTGCACTGGTATAACTTAAATTCTAACAAACATTACAAATAAAAAAGAATTCAGTGTTAAAGACTCATGGTCCTTCAAAGAAGTAATTAATAACCTAGAACTACCTAGATGTAGTAGCCTTATATAGGTACTAATATACCAATAGAACTGGCAATTCAATCTGTGGATAACAATTGAAATAAAATAACAAAATTTACAAAAATACCTAAAAATGATTTCATAATTGCATTAAAATTTGTCCTCAACAATACATATTTTTCCTACAATAATATATTGCACTGACTACTCTATTTAAATTGACTTTCCATTATGCAAGCCTTCAAAATATTAGGATGATAGCGCCTGAGACTCTTTCAGGGGTTTGGGTTCAATTATCTAGTTACTTTGTTCTGAAAAAATGATTTTCAAGTATTTTTCAACTATTCATTCAAATTGAATGTCACATCTAATGTCAACCAAACGTCAAATTCCAATGACAAATGCCCAATTCTAAGAATTGTATATTATAGCTTTATATAATACGGTAAGTTATTGTTTCATAAATAATTGCACCTTTTAAAATGTCTTTATTTACTTTCTAGTTGGTCTGTTCTAAGAAATTACCCATCTTATATATTCCACTTTGAAGATGTTCAAGACTGTAATCGACCCCTTTATGCAGCTTTTTGAAATTCACACCTCGTCCCATACCACGAAACAAAAATCCCTGACAGCAACCAGCTAATAGAACAATTCCAGATCTACTCCTGTCTCTTTCAATACCTTCTGGAATGAACCCCCTCTAAATAGCTTTCTGCAATGCAGCACTCACTTATGGATCACCAGTGTCAAGCTTAGTCCAATACTCCAAAACTTATTCATTAAATTTTTATAAACATCATCAACCATTTTTAATGGGTTAATATGGAGTGTACTAACATCCCAATTTCTTTTATACTTTTTAATTTTATCTCCGACCAACGTATGGTGTATCATAACAAAATATAGTCAAAATTTCGGAGTACCAATGGGGTCACCAATATCCAGTACAGTAGATGAATTGGTATTAATGGATTTGGAAAAAAACTCATTGAAAATAATCAACATATTTCACTATCTCAAAGATATGTCGACGCTATCATAATGGGAACAAACAAAAATGAAATAATACCTATTTTTCAAAAATTTAACAACTTCCACCCCAGATTAAAATTTACCATAGAAAATGAAAACAATAACAAATTAATAAATTTCTTAGATTTAACTTTAACAATAGAAGGTTATGGCAATATTAGCACAAATTGCTTTAGAAAACAAACCAAAACAAATAGATATTTAAATTTCAATTCAAACACAAGAAAATACAAAAAAAGTGTAATAACAGGATTAGTTGACCGAGCAATAATTTTATCTAGTAAAAAACATCATAATTCCAATTTAAAAATAATCACTAACATGCTCTTTCTAAATAATTACCTACTCGATTTTATAAACAAAACTATCAAAACTAGAATAAAAATTTTATAGAAATGTAACAACCAAAACAATTCAATAAACTTACAACCAAATTTTTTAAACAATGAATTTAACAACAAACAAGAAAGAAATGTTACACCACAATACCTTACATCCCAGGTCTATCCGAAAAAATAGAAAAAGAATTTAAAAAAATCAAACTAATACTGCTTTTAAAAATTACAATACACTCCAAAAAATCTTCTACAAAAACTTAAAAGATAAAACTGACAAAAACTTAAAATCACACCTCATATACCAAGTTGATTGTAATAAGTGTAATGCAACATATATAGGACAAACCAAACAATACCTTAAAAACGTATGTCACAACACAGGCAATCTATAAATGCGAAAATGTAAACCCCTAATAAACCAAGCACGGCCTTATCTGATCACGCTGTAAACAAATATCACAATTTCAATTTAGAAAACCCTAAAATTTTACACAATAAAGTACATTTAAAAAAACGTCTACTCTTAGAATGCATTGCAATAAAAAAAGTTTCCTAACGCAATAAATTACAAATCCAACACTGACACTTTACACAATTCTTATGACAATATTTTAAAGAAATAAAAAAAATTAATAAACCAACGGTAATCAATAATTAAAACTTTCTATATATTACAAACTTTATAATTTGTTCCCCTTTTCTTTTTGTCACCTTTCTATTAACATTTGTCAAATAGAATTACTCAAAATAAAATTTTAAACAACTTACACTTGTTCGATACTGCATTTAATAATTGGGAAACTTTTAACTTTTGAAAAAAATGCCAAATCACGCATACCTCAACGTCCTGTGCCAAGATGGCGAATTAAAACGAACGTGTTCATTAAACAGCCCCAACATAATTTACAACAAGTACACTAAAATACCAATAATCGTAAGTAGAACCACTACAATAATGTTTCATACAACTTTAAGTTTAATTACAGCAACTTTTTCCTGAGAAAACCTTACTTCCAATACTAAAAACAATTTTTCACAAAATATGGTCGAATTAAACAAAGATGGCCAAGCTCACTTTTAAGAATAACTATAACAGCCGCTTTTGAATACAAAAAGATTTACTTACAAACGAAAACTTTAGCCATACACTTCCAAACTTACCAATTAATGTTTTGCAGGTCAGTATTTTAGTAATCGTTCGTTAAAAATCCTAAATTATCAAATAAATGTAACTTTTAGACCGTTCAGATGTTTGGCATTCTTTTCTCAAATTAATTAACCACTACAGGGTTTCAACGGGTAAAAACAGGAGCAACAGCGCAATAACACTAAAAGAAGCGTCAGTTGATACATTAAGGGAAATCTTAATCAACCCTTACATAAAGAATTTTAAAGAAAACAGTCAAACACAAAAATAATAAGTTCTACCTGAAATTTTAGTTTAACTTTTAACAAATTTTACCCATTAAAACATTAAAGGTCAGTATGGAGCTACTTATTCGTCTAAAAACCAAAAAGAAGTTTTCAACTAACCATTAGTTTAACCTTCCAGAAATCGACACACTCCGGAATAATTATTTTAATAAAAACTAAGAAACGAATAACAAAAATAGCTGGAAAACAACACCAAAATAAGTGACCATTTACTTTATATGCATATAAAAAATATAATATCTAATAATCTCAAAACCAGGATGGTGGAACACCGATACAAAAGAGAGAAAAATACAAATAAGAGAAATTTAAAAACCACACACACAAAAGGTAAATTACTTAACCAACAAATTTTATACTTCCTATAAATTACAACTTATTCCGTTAAGTGTTACAAAAAAGTTTTTAAAATACGTAATACTAACGTTTACAATTTCAATGATTAATCGATTTAATACCTAATAGAAATACTATCAGAAACATGTATAAAATGTAACGTATCATATTGAGCCTCAAAATGTTATGCGTTCCAGGTATTGAAACATACCACACAAACCTTAGGGGGTAGGAAAAAAGGAAAAAAAAAATGGCCAGGCACTTTCCATAATGAATATTTAAAGAAACCTGTATCTAACAAAAAAATTGATTTCTGTTTGATGTATTGGACCTAACCCTTAAAAAATAAGAAGGATTGTATTTTGAAAAATAAAATCAATTATAAGAAAAACCACTTTAACCAAAAGGTAAATAACCATCCTATTTTAGCAAACAGCATAATATATATATTATACTCATATTAAAATTTTCTCTTTGTTAACTTTGACACCTATCCTAAATTAACACCATTCATTTTTACTTTTACAGTGCTACTTGTTTAATAACATCAAAGATCCAAGATGATATAAATATATAATAACACATAAGCAGAACAAAAAACATTAAACGTTCCATTCCTAGTAACATATCCGCTACATACCTGAAAGGGAAAAAAAAATAAAGAAAGAAGACTTTAAAACATATTTTTTACCAATAAGATATTTCATTGTTTAAGGTGACTTTTAATGTTTAACCCTTTTTTAGTCAACTACAAAAAACAACAAAAAATAATAAATTGTGAAATGCAACTTACACCTTCCATGAACCAACCAAAAACTGATATCAACAACATAACGTCGTACCAATTAGTTACTTAAAAATTTAAAAAAATGAGGTAACAAAAGAGAGGAATTTTATTTTTTTACATATCTAACTTTTGTACTGTTTTTTAATTTTAGATAAGAGATTTCATGTGCTTTTTAACTGTGTTTGTTCCAAATTTTAATTTGTCATAAAAAACTGTCTTTAAGTCTGAAGAAGCTATATTATTAAAATAGCGAAACGTAACTTTGAAATGATTTGTTTCATTTGAATATTTATATTCGACACGCAACTAATAAGCTTACTTATAACTATTGGTAACGTAAATTTAATCAACAAAATTAGCTGAAAAAAAACTGTTCTACCGAAGAAATATGGCATGTAATGTCGTGTTTTTTCACACTTTCATATTTTTAGTTTTTAAGGTTATGTTGTTTAACCTTAGTTGTTTTTTATCAACGACTTTTTATTTATTACCTATTATGCATGGATTGTTGATGCAGTGTAGCTTTTTCCATCACAATATATGTTGATATAGTTGAATAAATTAAAGCAGTGTTCATTTCCAAGTTTTAGATTATGTTCACATAATACAGGGTGTATTCAAATTGGCGCAAAAGCTCCAGGTAGCGATATTCCTTGTACAATTCTGAGTCGAAAATCTTAATACGAAAATTTTGGATTGGTCTTCATAAGCCCTCACAAGCGGTAGATAAAAGCAATTGTTTTTTCAGGTAAAGTTCTGCTTTAAATACGACAAAATGTCATCACGAAGAGTTCAAAATGTAAAATTATGATCTCATGAAAAATTTCAGAAATATCGGCTTACTTTTATGAAACCATGTTATCAGAAAAGTACTTCATCTAATGCATACGGTTTCATAAAAGTACATCGATATTTCTGAAATTTTCTATGAGACCATAATTTTACATTTTGAACAACTCTTGCTGATGACATTTTGTTCTATTTAAAACAGAAGGGGTACTTTACCTGAAAAAACAATTGCTTTTATCTACCGCTCGTGAGGGCTTATGAAGACCAATCCAACATTTTCGTATTAAGATCTTCGACTCAGAATTCCACAAGGAATATCGCTACCTGGAGCTTTTGCGCCAATTTGTATACACCCTGTATATACAAAAAGCACTTACGAGTGACGTCTGCGTTGTTGGATGGTTAACATAATTCTGCTTCAAAACTAAGTTTTTGTATGCTACCCGCAAATCCAGTGGGGGTGCTTAAATAGCCAATGAGAACGTCCGGTAAATTTTCTCATGGAAACTAAAATTTTGCGGTTTCTCACGGACAAACGCAATGTCTGCAAACGTTTATTGGGGGTTCAAATGCAATGGCCCTTTAGAATAATAACGTTATAAACTTAAGAAATGCATTGAAAGTGCTTGGGAATAATTTAGGCGAAACTGCACAAAATCGTGAGAACAGTTTGAATTTAAAGGAAAAGGTGAAAGCCAATCGCACAAAGATATATCTATTTAATTAACTTAAAATCCTGCACGAAGAACATCACTCAAGGGTTACTGTTTTTACGAAGACTAAGTTTATTATTCACATAACACTTGTTGACGCAAAGGCAAGTTATAATGTTTTGTGAACAAATTTGCAAATTTTATTGGTTCCCGCATGTCGCATAACTTCAGTCGGCAAATCAGGAACTTTTGGCATTATTTGAAATTGTTTAAATTCTTAAATTATAAATAATCGTTTTATTACTAAGATCGAACAACAATAAATTGCACGTAAAAATATGTACATTTTTATACCAAGCAATGCATGTTCTCGAACTTCCGTTTTTCATACCTATTTCAAATTATCACAATTTTAATTTGTAATTAACCTCTAATTTTTCACTTTTACACACTTTAGAATGCAGAACACCTTAGAAAACGATTCGTATTTGCCTTTTTGTATGCTCCACACCAGTAACGGCTCGCTGTAAGGATCGCTCTATCATAACAAACCAGTCATTCAAGTTTTTTTCATTCTGCCATAAACATTTTTTGTACTTATTGTTTATCATTATTTTCATTTTAAGGCTTAAACAAAACACGATTAATAATGAATATTATGTACGTAACTCTACGATAAGCGCTGCTTGATTTCCGGGAGCATGGATGCTAGATCGAAGCAGTGCAAAGCTTTTTCGACAGTGTGATAGACCGCCGTGGAGTTCAGCCGAAAGAGTTAGGTCGAAAGATAAATGATATTTTAACTTTCAATGAGAGCCGCGGAAACGTCCGCCTAATCTCCAGCCTCAAGCAGGCTGAGTCTGAGTTTTTGACCCCTGCGTAACGGACGCGTGTCGAGTTTCTGATTACTGATGCTTACAAATTTGGCACGTAGATTGCCTGATGAAGAAACACTATTCCCGTGAAGCATATTTGGAAACTGCCAATATAACGTCTTAAGACACGGTTACTTAGATAACTATACAATGATCTCTTTTATTATACTGATTATTTACCGGTAAATTGTCGCACATCTTGAAATAATATACTTACTCAAACAACGCATGCATTTATGTATCGCCAACAGTGAAGATACAATAATAATTTGTGCTACTACCTACAACTTACTTTACACCAGCGCTGGGCTGGAGAAGGTTCTCACCGGTTCGTACAAAGAAGTTGTTAAATAGTAAATCACTAAAAATATCTACATCTTAATTCCCGCGCAATCGAAAAAAGAGGAATGAGTGCATACCGTGGTATTGATGCGGAGCCGGTAGCGGAGACACGTTCGAAATAAACTGTCATAGGTCAACAGATATTTAGAGTGCATAGGCAACCTTTGAAAAGATTATACGCAGTTTTGTGAGACGTAAAATGCATTTTCAATAAAAGTGAGTACTATTTGGAGATAATTGGTTGCCACGGCTGCGTTATAAAGTAGGCCGAATTTTAAAAAGTTATGTCAATGTCGATGTCAAATTTGATAAGTATGACGTATTTTAGGGGCGTGGCATAATCATAACCTCTTTATACTTTCGTGTCGCGAGGTGAAAGTCATATTTACATAAAATAAACTGCCGTGCAAATTATTTATCTGGAAATGGTACCAACAATTATAATTCTGTTTAAACATAAGTATAACCGCCCATTTTGTGTTTAACCTCTTCAAAAAGTCAGTTTGACATTTGAATATGACATTAGCTAGAGAAAACAAAACAAACAGGAGAAATAGTGTTTCCAACTTTAATAATCTGATCTAGGCTTTCAAACGAGCCTTGGTATATCCCTTGCCTGTTACGCTTGTTTTCACATTTAAATATACAGTGTGTCCCAGGATTGATGTTACAAGAGGTGAGATGGACTAAAAATTTTTGAATTTTATTTTAAGGTTCTGGGATGCGGTCCTGCTTGGTTTGAAAAGAATTTTAAGAAAAATTTTCAGTTTTTGAAAAACAAGTAGGCCGTGACAGGGAAGCGAAAACTATTTTATTTTCAGGCAAACTACCCTTTTTGTTCATGATACGGCAAAATTCTATTAAGAAAAGTTGTTCATAATTATAAATTATGGCCCTATACAAAATTTCAGAAAGATCTGTCAAATTAGAAAAAACCGTTATTTTTTAGAAAATTTTATTTTATTTTCAGGTAAACTACCCTTTTTGTTGATGATACGGCAAAATTATATTAAAAAAAGTTGTTCAGAATGAGATATTATGACCCTATACAAAATTTCAGAAAGATCTGTTGACTTAGATTAAACCGTAATTTTTAATAAATGTAATTTGTTCAATCTAAAAAATAACGGTTTAATCTAAGTCGATAGATCCTTCTGAAATTTTGTATAGGGACATAATTTCTCATTCTGAACAACTTTTCTCAATAAAATTTTGCCGTATTATGAACAAAAAGAGTAGTTGACCTGAAAATAAAATACAATTATCTAAAAAATAACGGTTTTTTATAAGTCGACAGATCTGTCTGAAATTTTGTATAAGACCATAATTTATCATTCTAAACAACTTTTCTTAATAAAATTTTGCCGTATCATGGACAAAAAGGGTAGTTTACCTGAAAATAAAATAGTTTGTGCTTCTCTGTCAAGGCCTACTTGTTTTTCAAAAACTGAAAATATTCTTAAAATTCTTTTCAAACCAAGCAGGACCGAATCCCAAAACCTCAAAATAAAATTCAAATTTTTTTAGACCATTTCACCTCTTGTAACATCAATCCTGGGACACACTGTATAAGCCAAGTTGTTTTTTCTATGTTTATTGTTGTAAGCTAGATTTAAGTAATGTATTCTCGTATAGCCGCAAGTGCGAGTGCGGCCAGAACGCACATAGAAGTCTGCAGCGGGATGCGAAGAGAGTTTCAACTAAGCGAAGTGCATACGTGGAGCAAGTTAAATAAAAGCGGCAAATAGCCTGCAGCCAATAAGTGCTGTATACAAGTTGAAAATGCAGCGAGCAAAAGCGTTTGTAATTACGCAAACGCATTTTCGGGTGTACCTGTGAGTACACAATTTTGTGCCATATTTCAAGGGTAAATTTAAATCGTCTAGTTGGAGACGTCAATTTACGCTTGATCACAAGGTAGCAATCGGGGGTTCCCAATACCAGGCTTTGTACCGTCCAGAGCAATGGCACAATCTAAGACGTGCTGATTCCAAGGGCATGCAGCAGCCAGTTTCAAGTAAAATGCTTTCGGGTTAACGTGATAAAGTTACGTTTAAATCCGAGAAGCTTTTTCAGGAACGAAGAAATGTGCTTCGTCAGAGAATAATGTATGTGTAGCTTGCACTCACATTTAAACAGGGCCGAATTTCAATAGTATTGGCTTTTGAAAATTTTCACATTGCGTTTTTGTTAGACATTTTGACATTTGCGTTTTTAAAGCAATTATTTTAACATTTTTTATGATGATGTTTTACGTTGCTTAAGTATGTTTGCAACATGCCCAAGATATATAGCGCGTAGGTTGTTTGATGATTTAATTCTAATTTTGTTATTGCTTTCGTGTTTTCATATGTGCTTTCTTTGCGTTTTTTTTAATGTTTTTATGTGTTTTGAAGTCAATAGATGATGTAGACAATTTGGTTGTCCCTGTGTATTTAAGTTTAAGTTTCAGCCGACAACACTACAAGGGGAACCAGATTCCGGGTTTGGCAGATAGTGATCTTTTATAAGCCACTAATTTAGTGTTTAAGAGAGTTTTATGTTCACTGAGCTAGCTAAGGTGTAAAAAGAACAAATAATTAATTAAGTATGAAAGCGTATGAGGCCTTGTTCAAAATTAAAGTAACGCGTGAGGTCCGAAACCCCATGTACTGTTACAGTCTGCTCTAATTCTGTTTTGTTTTCTATCATGCGGTACATCTTTGCGCATAACTATAATTATTATTATCCCAGCACACCGATGCTCAATGCAGCTTTGTGCGTCCAGGATCAACTAAATAACTAATCTCAGTAGATCAACAACCACCGGATTGTTTGTATTATGGCTCAATGGCGTAGACTACGCTGGGTAGTTCTTTCTAACGCGTGTCGGAATACGTTCGTTATCGAGTAGGCACTGACAGTTGTTCCTAATTTATAAATGCAACTATGTTTATACTTAAATGTCAAAATTTGTATTAGATTTTTAAGTAAGCTTATGTTTGTGTTCATAAATTAGGAATTTAGTGCCAATTCCATAACGAATATTTTCGCTCGCACTTCATGTTATATCCTTTGGTTTTGTAGCTGTCTTTAAAGTAAATAGTAATTTACAAATTTCAGATTAGGTAAAGTTGTTACAGTAATAAAAATACATTTACGTTTTGTGTAAACCTATTGAAATGTAATGATAAAATGGGTTGCTTTATTAAATAATATACTTTATTTGTTTAAAAACTACATAATTGTTTAAAAATAATATAACAAACTTATAATCAGTACTGTAATTATTGTACATTTTTATGCACTTACAGAGACAACGTGTTGTTACAATTTTGACTGTCCACCACTGCTTTACACTATTTGTAACGTTAGCCCATGCGTCATATTTACCTAAGGCGCAAATAGTGTGCTAGAAATTTGAATGGCGCTAATTCCCGTTACAATGTTTACTTACATCCCCATAGCGTTGGAATTTTTGATAAGGCGATCTTAGTCACTATGCGAGAATGTAGCGTAAACCGGTATGCCACGCCGTTCCTTCTCCAATCTCTTCTAGAAATGACCCGATATCGACTTGCCAAAGAGTATAAAAGAAGAATCCGAAGTTAGTTAACTTCACGTGAAACTTGAACCTGAACCTGATCCTGATTACCAATTCTAGGTCCCGGCCCTGGGGCCTAGAAATCCTTTCCTGACCTAGCTAGCAACGGTAGATTCGGTTTCCATCTTGCTAGACAATTTCCTGACCTGGCTAGCACCAAGGAATTCGATTCCCACATTGCTGGAAACCCCGTTTAATTCCCGCACCAGCTGATCCCCCCCAGGTTAATATTGCCATAACCGCTTCATAACCTTAACCTAGAGCACAGCTTACCACCCTACTAAAAAAAACTTTCAGGCCGCCGACATAATCCAGGTGCCTCGACGTAGGCAAATTGGTCTGCCTGCCGTGAGTCGGGATCGAAATCTTCCAACGTCACCCACGATTTGAGCTGTCAGAGCTGGAATTTGTAAAAGGTAAAGATGTCCAGTTTATATTGTTCCGAGTGGTTCATACTTGTTCACAAAAAACGTACCACGTTCATCCAGGCTTTATGCACTAGCCGTAAACATCATAGACACCGTAAAGTACCTTTTTCCATTGAATTTGTCCGCTCGTCAACTATAAATAACAAACGCCATCTTTGGCGGCTCAAATATAGTCTGGTTCAGATTTGTCAGTTCCAGTACGTCAGAGCTACGGATCACCCGCGCCTACCGTCTCCGGATTTTCCTTAAGAGGATCCGGAGATAGTAAGCGGGCCAAGCCAGCGTGCAGTGTGGGTTGACGAGCGTCCCAAAAATAACCCAACGTCGAACTAATACGCCGAACGAATTTTATTTTATAATATTTATGTGCATAACATTTTCCTTAACTAATAACTATGTTGTATATATCGAGAGATCCAAAAAAAACTGTTCCTCAGCGGGCTGTGGAAATTCAACGTATGAATAATATGTTGGTGACACTGTACGTCAATGTCAAATTCGAGCTTATCAGGTTAGGTTTTCCGTCAGTTATGACACAAAATGACGCAAATCCTAACCTGATAACCTCGAATTTGACATTGACGTACAGTGTCACCAACATATTATTCATACGTTGAATTTCCACAGCCCGCTGAGGAACAGTTTTTTTTGGATCTCTCGATACTTAAACACATTATACAATTTATTTCTACCCTGTGTTATTCCTGTATTTTATACGTTTGAGTAGAACGGATCCTGGGCATCTGAGCTTTACCCGAGGCGACCAGTTTGAAACTAAATTTAGCGAACTTTGCTCAAGTTGCAGAGATTTGAAATTAAATTTGAATATTCCGGAACAAATCCAGGTTCATTACATGCTTCACATGCTTTTATAATTTAAAATCACAAACTAACACCTTTTGGTGGCAAATCTGACCTTTTGATGGCTTCTGCGATGAATCTAGGGCTACCTGCTCCGATATGGACTTCCCACGATGGTCTGGACAAGCCGTTGTTGCAGGCCTGCAGTTAGCTAGGCCCAAATCTGCGCTCGAACCCATCTGATAATCGGCTGCCACTCTTGAAGACCTTCTGGATCGCTCTCACTGAAGCTGGGGGCATTAAGTGTAGGGCTCCGCTGCACTACACGTACGCTGCTTGCTTACTTGTACACGAACTTATAAAACTGGCTGGACCTCCGTAGAGTAACATCCAAATACTATGGCTTCCACAGGACCAAATCCACACATCGTATTTACCTGTGCGGAAGCCCAATGCAAAGGAAAACTTCCACAAATAACCCAGGACACAATCTCTCAATAAAACACTACTTTTAATTAACTAGAATATTTAATAGCACATAGAAATAACTTATTTTTGGGGGAGCTTGGCAAAAACACAACCAAACCACTTGAAGAAGTCACCCCAATTGTTTTGTTTACAGTTTATGTTTTTATTGCATGAAATGCCAAGTCTGCTCTGATTATAATTTGTTTAAAGAAATAAAGCTATTCTGAAAACGTCATTCCATCAATTATTTTCAAGGCCTTCGTTATTCTCTAACAAATCTGAACTTTAAAATGATTACATTTACTTGACATTCTTATAATTTATATCTGTTTTGTTGGTTATGTTTTTAATTACTAATAATTATTATACAATATATATAAATATTATATCTTAAAATGTGTTCATAACAATATATTAATTAAAAGTTATGAAACTTGGGGAAAGTAAATGGTACAAATTGCCAGTAGTATGAGCAGTTCGCATTACCGAAATTTTACTCGGTACTCTATAATAAGGTCGAGATATTCTCAAAAGGCAGGTAAAAACGCATAAAAACTAGCGTTACTTACTAAAGGTAAAAATTTGAGTTCGGATTGGGTTTGATCCAAATCCCACAAATGCTAGAGTATTCTCATAGAGGGTTATTCACGAATGATGATGAGCTTTAAAGGCAACCCAAGTTACATTCCCACTACTACTAAGATTTTAAAATTTGTAATATGTTATTTAGATTGCTGTGCTTTTTATTATTTGTCAGTAAAATCATAACTACCTCCCTGAATTATGAATTTATTTTGTTCATTTCACATACCGAAATAAACTACGGATAGAATTTATTCGGAAAATTTAATTTATGTAATAAAAATTATTGTAACAAATGGTTTTGAAAAAAAGGTACAACAACGTATTCTTTTAGGATAATCTGTCGCCTTCAAATCCTGCACTAACATGACATGGTAATCATGAAAAGAGTTTTCTTTTATTACGCGCGATACCGAAGATTGACTTATACCGACACTTCTAGCAATTTCTTTTTGTCCGACATGGGGATTCTCTTCTAAAATTTCTATAACAGCGGCTTCATTGTCTTCCTCAGTTGCAGTTGTTTTACTGGATTTCTTGATTTTAGGCCAATCCATACGTAATGAATATTCTAAACGGTTGAAGATAGTGTCGGAAGGTTGTCTTCTGTTGGGGCACCTCTGACGATATACACGTTGAGCCAACGAAGGGTTCTTGCGGCATTCGCCATAAATCAAAATTAAATCGGTCTTTTCCTCATTAGTGTACATTTTCTGCTACTATAATTACACAAACACGTTTAAAGTCACTGACAGTTAGTGCACGGCAATCTAAATAACATTGTAACGCTAGCTTCCGTTTAAATTTGGTAAAATCCATATTAAATAATATGATCAAATTTATTCGTCATCCTCACGTAGCGTTATCAAGACCCTCCACCTGTACCGAACCGATAAGCTCGCCCGGGCATCGAAACAAAGGTTAAACGCGCGCAGAATCCCCTCCTCATAGCTTTGGCGCAGCATATAAAACCAGTTACAGAGCGTATTTCAAAGGAGATTCCACGAGACTTTCCCTTCCGACTCCGAGACCTTCCAGACCGACTTCCCCAGTCCCTGATCCCCAATCCTCATCCGACTAAAGAGAGATTCTTCCTGCTAGCACCAGCTCCCTTCAGGAGATCCCGCTAGACCGAACTTAGCAAGCTACATAATAAGTTGTTTCGACCCAGTGGTGAGAATCCGCCTGGATGTCAGCAACTTATTAATTAGTTAACTTCCCCGAGAGTAAATTTGACCTAGTGAATTATTTTGAGAAACATCTCGCAGTCACCACTAAACAGAATTCGACTCAGTGGTGAAAATCCGCCTGAATGTCCTCTGTCTTATGTGGGTTGACCTAGTGGCTTTGTCAAAATAAATATCTGGATGTCATCTATTCTCCCCAGCCAAAATATACGGCCCTATTGAAATAAAGCCCGATACATTTTGGACCGCTTTTAAATCGAGTACCTGCACCGCTCAAACTCGAACTTTTACTCCGGCTGTAAATATTAATTTGTGACCTCGCCGAAACCCCAGTAACTTCATGAACGTCGGCTACCGTTAAATTGTAAAATAAGGCATTCAGCCGGCCGACGGGAAACATATCACTCTTGCAAAGTAAACGAAAATTTACCTGTTAAATGTTGAAAATTGCGGCACTTCGCCGAGACCTGCAGGCTTTCACTTTCATATCCACGAGAACCACGGGGCTTGGATAAATCATCCCGTGATCACGCCGCTGCACGGTACCCTTTCCGGAGCTCCAATTAAACCTATTCTCGTCACCGGAAAGGGTGGAAAAAGTGTATTAATAGATTTAATTTGTAGATTGTTTACAGAAACACGAGGCGAGAACTTTGACAGCTAACTCCTGCGGCGCAGCCACTGCGCGGGTCCACGTATGTGCCAGAACAGCGAAGAAGCCCGAACCGCTCGAAGAGAGCTACTCCAGCCGTCGACGTAAATTTTCATCCTCATGCGAATTTGGTTGCGGCATGCAAAGGGGCAGCTCGTGCCGTTATTGTAATTAATCATTCGTCAAACTGATTGGAAGTCTTTTATTTTCATTAATTCATGCTTTATCATTTTGTACATAGTTAAAACAAATAAAAGTGTATACAGGAAATGCTGTTTGAGTATTTGTTAACTTCGTATGGTGGCTGAACAGCACGTTTGAACTCTGTTTCCGACTAATGAGCTTATCCGAGGTAAATTAATAATTAATCCCTTAAAAAGAAGGGTCCAGGTGTTACAACATATTCGAAATTTTAAATAACTTTGTATAGGTCCTACGGACGCCAAGTACTTACATTAGATTAGGCACCGTAATAAAACCTGGAATACGCTTAGTAATCAAAATCATAATCAATTCGTGGGGCAAATAGGATTATTTACGCAATATCTTACAAATAGGGGAACAATTAGGCTTAATTCAACCGAGATAATCGGTCACAAACTTGAAGTACAAGCCCAAATTTCAAATTAAATGAAACAAAAGCCACGGTCATGGTCGCATTCACGTCAAAAATAACTTTCACGTTGACAGATTGTTCTAGGTGAACAGTGAATTGAATAATTTCGAATAATTACCCTACATAGGTAAGTTTCTAAGACTGATATATTATAGTTATTTAAGTATGAAACAAATCTGGTACTTGATGGATTCATCAATACAATACAGTCAAATCACAAATAATTCCATCTTGCAGGATATGTCAATGTCCAGTTCTTTTAACGCATGAGTAGAGATCAGTTAAAAACGGATCTTCTGTTACTGGTCATATGCAGAAAGAAGGTGTGTCAGTTGGTGGTCACAAACATAACGCCAAGCTTTCGGAAGATCAGAAGGAGTATTGACAGGTGGTTGCCCAACGTCTAAGCGGCTGTTTTTACATTACAACTAACGGCTGTAGGTAATGTATTTCGGCGATGGGCCCCAAAAGTGGACTGACATAATGCCATTATGTAGGAACGGTATC
>CALNHX010012904.1:0-21593 GCA_940337035.1 Agriotes lineatus
TGAAAAGAACAAGTAACATTTTGGGCCTGATGGGCAAATTCAAAATTTGAAGGTTATAAACTTTGGATGGTACAAAGGACAAATGTCATGACATGGATAAAACTAAATAAGACGATTAACATCTCAGGCAACCATTATAACATGTGTAAAAATTAGGTATTAAATTTGAGAGGAAGAACAATATTTATAAATCAAAATGTTAACATAGATTTAAATTTAAATTTTCCCCTACAGGGTGATGAATTAATAGTAAAACACGAGGCCAACGGCCCACATCTTTCAACCGACTCCCCTACTTATATATTTATAAATATTGTTCTTCCTCTCAAATTTAATACCTAATTTTTACACATGTTATAATGGTTGCCTGAGATGTTAATCGTCTTATTTAGTTTTATCCATGTCATGACATTTGTCCTTTGTGCCATCCAAAGTTTATAACCTTCAAATTTTGAATTTGCCCATCAGGCCCAAAATGTTACTTGTTCTTTTCACATAGTGTTACTATGATTACCCTTTAGCCATTGGAAATGTTGCGTCTGAGGATGACAACTGTCGAAACTAGTCACGCACACATTCTGTAACTTCGTTTATCACCTAATTAAATTTGTGGGAAAGACTACAAGTTCTTCATTTTATTATTTAATATCCTACCCCACTTTAAGCAACAATGGATCAACACCACATTACCAATCCACTATGCCATTAATTAATCTAGGCACCTTATCATGCCATTTTGGACTATCTTCAAATGTTATTAACACAGGGAGATGATCCGAGTGTATTTCCGATAAAACTTTCTGATGGATAGGTTTGGTGAGGTCCGGAGAGTGGTCCAATCTATAAGGATGGTACGTATATTCTGTAGGTGCAACTACTTGTATAGTATGTGCAGATGAAAAAGTATGAAGTTTCACCCCATCGGGATTGTTTGCTCTGCATCCCCATATTTGGTTTTTGCTGTTAAGGTCTCCGATGGCTATTGTAGGTTTAGATGAATCAAATACAGTTTCGATGTCGCTTTCTAGAAGCGACGGTTAGGTTGCTTGTATGCGCTGACAATTTTCACAGTGCTTCCATTTTTTAGTTTCAATCCTATAGCTGTTGCTTCCAGGTTTGTTAACCCATCTAATTCGAGTGAATAAGCATTAATATTTCTCCTAATGAGGCTACGCCTCCGGAGGCGACTGGAACAGGCCGGTCGTATCTTATTATTCTGTAGGAAGGTATTGAGATTTTTTGGTGTTGTACTAAATGCGTTTCAGTTATACACGCAATATCTACACTGTATGTAGCCAAAAATGAAATAAGAAGAGATCTTTGATTTTTTACCCCATTTGCGTTCCAGTTGAGTACCGTCAAGTGTTGTAATGTTCTGATCGTGTTATTATTTTGATGCATAATTAAGTAAGGCAGGGATTAATGTTGAAATAATAGTTGCAGCTTATCTAAGTGCGGTGAGATAGCCTCAACAATTGTTTTAATAATTTAATTTATCCTAATATACTGGTGCCTTCTGGTTGATTACTAAAATGGTCACTTACTCCTCTGACTGTGTGTGTGAATAGTTTGCCAGGAGTCGTAAATGTTCGATACGAATTTTGTCTTACGCCGGACTGAACGTTATCTTGTTCTGGGCTGCGCTGTGTGTTACGAGGTTGGCTACTTGGGTTTTTACGAACAGTTTCTATACCGGGTGACAATGAGACTAGGGCCATGCTTATATCTTCTTTATTTATGAATCGATTTGGATAAAATTTTATGCCAAGATTTTACACATAATTTCTGATTGGCTGATAGATATAGTCAAAATGGTTGACTTCCGGTTTTACCGGAAATGATACTAACTCTGTTTTTCTAAATAGAACACCCTGTATATTTGATATTTTTATGCATCTACGAGTCAAATTACATAGAAAAGTGTTGCCAAATTTCAATTGTTTTAAACAAAAAATTTATTTTTTTAATTAATTTTCAGTTTCAGATAAAGATAAAGTAGTGCATGATGCATATCGTTAGATTGGTAGTTACATTTTCTATCTAATGGCCCTTAGTAGGTGCCATTTAAAACCACTTTTTCTTAAAAAACGAGTTTAGCAAACTAAATTCTTTTATTAAAGGTTTGTTATTGACCTTATTGGTAAAATAGCTATTATTAAGAGTCGCTAGAGTCAATTAGGAAAACATTTCCCAAGTCAAGGCTTTCTACGGTTAAAAATAAAAATTGAAAAAATAATTTTTTTGTTCAAAAAAATTGAAATTTGGCAAGACTATTATATGTAATTTGACTCATAGAATCAGAAAAACATAAAATATATAGGGTGTTCCATTTAAAAAATCAAAGTTGGTATAATTTCCGGTAAAACAGGAAGTGACCCATTTTGACTATATTTATCGGCCAATCAGAAATTATCCCTAGTATCTTGGTATAAAATTATATCCAAATCGATTAATAAATAAAGAAGATATAAGCATGGCCCTAGTCTCATTGTCACCCAGTATAATAACCACAACCTCTGTAATTCGAGGGATGTCCCCCTCCACAGTTTACGCATTCCGGTTTGTCGTTATTTTTTGTTTTCGTACATTGTATATACAGGTGGTTGCCCTTACATTTGACGCAGCGTGGTTCCAATCGACATTAGTTACGGGTGTGACCGTATCTTTGACAGTTCTTACATTGACAAACCTCCCTCTGTTTTCTTCTTGACTCAATCGATATAATACAGTGATCAAGTTTGGTTAATCCGTATATTTCATTAGCTTTGAAATTATTAGTTAACTCTATGGCACATAGCGGCATTGGTTTCCTATCTTTGTTATATAATCTAGAAACCTTCACAACAGAGCAATCGAATTTTACTAATTCTCCAGTTATTTCAATCTCCGAGACTGAGGTTGGGACATTTCTCATAATTACACTCACGTTGTTAGATTCCGGATTCTGAATAGTGTGGTATTTGAGTTTATTTTCAGTATAGAATTTTGTTAGTTTACGGTAGTCTTCTATACTGGTTAGGTTTATTTTTGTTGACGTTCCTCTGGTCGCACCTGTAAACTTCTCTTTGACTATTTCCTTAATGTCCTTTAAGATATTTTGGTGATGCGTGGCTTTGTGCAGGAAAATTGGAGGAACTTTAGTTTTGCACTCAATTGCTAGAACCGGACTCGTATCGGTTTTATCGACTTGGCCAGCTGAGCCACTTGAGGCCTTATTTTTATCCTTGGTATAAAGAGCGTACTATATGTTGGCAGTTAGAAGTGAATTGGCATTGAATAGATATATTTTGTTAACCTCGGTAGGCGGTGAGAGTTCGGAATTACCACGTTTTTGGCAGGTATTGGATCCCCAATCCATATTATCTGGCCACGCAACTATTACAGTGTTGTTAGACAATTCATCTGAGCTCATTATATTATTTGTGGGCCCTCCGAACGGCCCCACGAAAGTTTATTACTTACAGCCCGTAACTAAGAGGCTCATTAGTCACAGGTTAGGAAGGCATGATTAAAATATCACTTAGCGAAGAGTATGTTAGTATGTTAAATGCCATTTTAGTTACAGGAGTAGAAAAAATAATTTATATACCTACTTAGTAACAAGTAACGAAATTTATCGAATTACTGTTTTTACAAATCTATATTGTATTATATTATCTAACACCAAGCAAATCTAAAACGTTATTGCTATAAATTATAATCAGAACTAAATATAGGTATTTTAAATAGTTTTTCATCAAACGAAGTCGCCGTTTTATTTAATTGGACTGGAGGCAATAAAGATGATTTAGGCGTATCAAAAAAGCCGTTTAAAAACAAAAACACCATGAGATTAGTTTATGGTAAGTTTATGATAGCTGGGATAGCTTTTGAAAAAATTAAGAAGATATTTTTAACAAGCTCTTGAGAAACTTTATTAGTTTCTTCAGAGTCTACAACACGGGATACAAGTTATTTAAATAATATAACGTAGGATAAGATAAATATCATACAAAATTGAAATTGTAGTTACCTATATTTTTTTGTTTTCTGTATAATAATAGTTTTACACTATAAGTACTTATTTTAGTACTCATTTTGATGCAATTTTACTCAACCAGACAACTTCTGCTTTATTCGCATAACTCAAATATAGTCAATTTCATTAAACATTAGGTCCACTGTAATTGCATCAAAATTAATACTAAATAGCTATAATGAGACTCGTATGAAGATATATAACGGGTGTTCATAAACAGTCGTCATCCCAGTTGCTTTGAAAAACAAAATGTTATATCTTTGATTAATTCGTGCCACACAATGAAACGTCATTGAGTACTGTCATAGCGCATTTATTCTCAATTTTAATAGACATACGTTTTTGAAGTCAAAACCTACTGGGATGACGACTGTTTATGAACACCCGTTATAAAACAAGAATAGTCTAAAGAATTATTAGCTTCAAAATTAGTTTATTTGTATGGATCCTCAGACCATAAAATGTGTAGCAAGCTAGTATTTCCTTTATTTGCCCCAAAAGGCAAAGTCCTCAGTAATGTAGCTTTACATAATTTAATTCTTGCAATAGTTTCAAAATTAAAAGAACTAAAAGCTCAATTTGATATTGTGAAATCTTAAATACTTATTTTTACATTTTAAATGTTAGTTTGGCAAGTGATTTCGTGCCTCCCGGACGTGTGCTTAGTGCAGCGACCGCAGTGATATCTCTTGACCCCGAACGTACAATCAGCCTGCAGGCAAACTGCTAGTAAGAACATTTTAATTCTTATAAATCAAAGAAACTAGCTTAGCCTAACAAATTAATTGTTAATTTACCACCTCACCCCCTTTACGGGGGTGATACTTCTCAAGTATGGCGCCTCCCTTAAAACGAAATTCCGAACATTTATCACCACCAATTAATGAAGTACAGAAAAAATATTTATGGAAACCTGTATCGTTAATAGAACAAAACAAATATTACTTACCCGAACACCTTGAACCTGAGACTTCCAGCGAGCAACAACCACAAGCTGAAAAACCAATTACAGCAAAAATTCCACCCATATTTTTGCATGGGCCATTAAATCATAAAGAAGTGATAAGCGATATTAAACAACAGGCTAAGAAACAATTTACCACCAGTCTTAATGCAAATTCTCTAAAAATCACTCTCACATGCGAAGAGGACTACAGAACGTTATCGAAACACTACAGAACTAATGGAATCGAATTTCATACGTATCACAATCCCAATCAGAGGCCGCTAGCAGTTGTGATCAAAAATGTTCCACCCTCACTAACCCAAGAAGATTTGAAAGAGGAACTTAAAGCATACAACCTACCCATACTAAACATAACAAGACTGCTAAACAAAGACAAACTCCCGATACCTGTATGTGCAATACAACTCACAGCAAACGAAAAGGCAAAAGAGATATTTAATATCAACACAATCTGTCACTCAATAGTAACAGTAGAACCGAGAAGAACATCTAGAAACGTACCCCAGTGCCACCGGTGCCAACGTTATGGGCACACAAAAAATTACTGCGCATTGGAACCTAGATGCGTAAAATGCCAGGGCAAGCACTTATATCTTAATTGCGATAAACCTCAAAAAGATCCTCCTGTATGTGTCAACTGTGGAGAGAATCACCCAGCTAACTTTAGAGGCTGTAAATACTTTCAAGATTCTAAATACTACCAAAACAGATCAAAGCCTATAAACACTCCAAACCCAATATCAACAACCAGTACTCAGGCCCCAAAATATAATTTTACAAATTTTCCTAACCTCGCAAGGAGCAACAACGCATCCAACCAAAAACAACCGTGGAACATAAAACCAAATAATTTCTCAAACGAAACATCCCCAATAATTAACACTATCCTAACTTCAATCCTAACACTGATCCAACCATTTATCGAACAAATTAAACAATTCCTGATAACAAACCTTATACCTTCCATCCTCAATGGACCGTAATGCCAAAACTCTGATCCATTTAAAACTTCTTAACTGGAATGCCAACGGCATCAAAGCCCAGCAAACACTATTCACAGCCTTTCTTGCTAGACACAATATTGACATAGCCTGCATAACCGAAACCCACTTAACTAAGTATGATACCATCAAAATCTCAGGTTATCATATCTATCGCACTGATCGAGAAGCCAGATACGCCTCAGGAGGGGTAGCAATCTTGGTGAAACGAAAAATACTCCATCATGAATTACCGCAAATCAATGTTATCAACTTGGAAACAGTAGCAGTTAGAGTAAAAACGAGAGAGGGTAATTCCGTCAATATAATAAGTGTTTATAAACAGCCCAATAAGCAGCTACATGAAGCAGACATCCACACAATATTTAAAACCAATGAATCTACACTGTTGATAGGTGACCTAAATTCCAAACAAACAATATGGGGATGCAAAAAAACAAACCCAGCTGGAACGAAACTTCACAATCTAGCAGCAGCATATGCATTTCAGATATTAGCTCCAGAAGAACCTACATACATCCCTTATAGAAGAGACCATAGTCCTGATATCCTGGATATAATAGTACAAAAAAACATTAATAAACAAATTTATCAAAAAGTGTGTCATGAACTCGACTCCGACCACTTACCGGTGATAATCTCATTTATAATTGAACCCACGATAACATGCACTGAACCTAGATTAATTAACGGCCCAGTTGACTGGAACCACTTTCAGAAAATGCTAGACAACAACCTCAAATATCCCAATAATCAAACAACTCCGGAGGAAATCGATGAAACAGTAGCCCACATTACAACCTGTATCACAGACAGTATCCAAGCATCCACAAAAACTGCGAAAAAGAAAAGATTTGTCAATCATAATACTCCTCCAATATATATTATAGATTTAATCAAACAGAAAAGCCAACTGCGAAGGGAGTGGCAAAGGACAAGAAACCCTATAATCAAAAACCTAGTGAACAACCTATCTCATCGCATCAAAAGGGATCTTGATGCGTACAGAATTCAATCTTATCAAAAATGCATAAGTGACCTTGAACCAGGAGATCCAGGAATGTGGAAAACAACAAAGAAAATTTTACGCCAACCACAAGAAATCCCACCTTTAACTACAACTGCTGCAACCCTTAACACAGATGAAGAAAAATGTGAAGCTTTTGCCGAACACTTGGCTAAAACATTCACTTCACAAAGCTACCATAACCCAACATTCACGAATATAATTACAAATTACGTCGAAACTAACCAACCAACAGCAGGCATTAATATGAAACCAACCACTCCAAGAGAACTTTCTTCTATCATAAAGGCTATACCAGTAAATAAATCTCCAGGGCATGACAAAATACCAAACATCATACTGAAAAAGCTAACAAGGAAAGCGCTGGCATATTTAGCCACAATCTTTAATGCATGCCTAAGGACTGGCTACTTTCCATTTATGTGGAAACATGCCCTCATTTTAATGTTTCCGAAACCAGGAAAAAACAAGAAAGACCTGTCTAGTTATAGACCTATTAGTCTGCTAAATACAACATCAAAACTGCTCGAAAAAGTAATACATCTTAGACTCAACGATGAGATTACAAGACTCGCTATACTCCCAACCTGTCAGTTCGGTTTCAGGAGAGCACATTCTACTTGTCACCAGCTGCAAAGAGTTGTAGAAACAATAGAAAAAGGTTTTGAAGATAAGCAATACACAGTCGCGTTATTTTTGGACATAGCCCAGGCCTTCGATCGGGTATGGACAAACTGCCTCAAGTATAAAATATCGCATATCAACATCTCCGAATACCTCAAAGCTATATTGTATTCATTCCTCGAAAACCGCTCATTCGCAGTAAAACTCCACGCAACAGTATCTACAACCAGAAATATTAGAGCAGGAGTCCCCCAGGGAAGCATCCTAGGACCGATCTTATACAACATCTTTGTGCACGACATTCCCAACACAGAAGTGGACCTTGCTATGTTTGCTGATGACACTATCCTTCTAACCAGAAATGAAAATCTAAATATAGCCATCTCGCAGCTCCAGAAAGCAGCCAATATCGCAAACCGATGGTTTAATCAATGGAACTTAAAAATAAATCACTCAAAATGCGCAACAAAAATTTTCAGTTTAAGACGTATGAATCAACCCCAACTAATAACAATCAACGACCACGATATCGAGTGGAACACCAATGATGAGACAATTAAATACTTAGGAGTATACTTAGACACTAGACTCACTTGGAAGTATCACATATTAAAAAAACTAAATGAAGCTTATACAAGATTGATCCAATTATACCCACTTATAAACAGAAAATCGTCACTAAAAGTGGAATGCACTACACTGCTTTACAAATCTTTAATCCGCCCATTAATAACTTATGGTTGTGTCATTTGGGGAAACACATCTAAGACCAATCTATATCGAATACAAGTCCTACAAAATAAAATACTGAGAATAGCCGTCAACGCCCAGTGGTACGTTACCAACGAACAACTACATGCTGAACTGGGCATGTTAACCATCCAGTATTACATCACGAAACTAACCAAAAAGTTTCACCAAAATCTCAATAATTGCTCAGGCGCAACATTTTACAAACTAGGACATAGAAAACTACACACCAGGCTAAAACGACGACTACCTCAAGACGTCTACCTATCATCTACTACAGAAAGTGATAGTGACTAGTGATAAACAAGTGAACAATAATTATAAAAAACTATTCTTATTCTATACAAAATGTTTTCACAGGAGCGATAAGTGCCCTTATGTTATTAGCTGTTAGTTAATTGTAGTCATTTAAAATTACCATGAATAGCAATGACATTGTTGAACTGGTATAATTTCTAATAAAAAAAAAAAAAAAACATTTTAAATGTTACAGAAGCTGTAAAACGAAGTTTTCCTCATGGTTACTGCAGTGAAGCTGACATTTCTAAGGGAACGAAGGATTGGTTGAATCACGCTAAAACTAAAATGACAAAAAATAAGTAATTTTTTCATTATATAATCATTATAGGTTTAAAATTTTAATGAGTTTTATATTTACAATTTTTCATACTTTTAATTTCATAATATTTATATGATACAATATTACGTCGCATTATCTATAAATGTAAGCAAAATATATTAGAAATAATAATAAATAATCATATAGGTAGGTACTTATACTTTGAATGCGGTTTATTTTTCATACTTGTTTCCACATACAGATACTCAACATATATAGTTAATTATACCTCTAATTATCAGTTCTTAGATTTACAAACTGGTGCGCAAGTGTATTATATATTAATTTGTTTTTTAATGAAAACTTCATTAAACATTAGGATAAAAGCCGGAGCTTTGTGAGATGCATTATCACAGGTTAGTATAAATATGGCTAATATCTGTTCAACATGTAATTCGTGTTTCTTAGACTCCGATGATTTAGAAAATTTTGTAATTGGCTGTCTGGTCTATTTCCTTTAAAGTAAAATTATCTGGTGAAAAGTTCGTGAAAATTTGTGTTATAACTTTGTATTTACCAAAAAGGTAACGTTTGAAAAGCATTTAGTCTAAAATAAAATATAACTTTAACGTAAAAGATACCTGGATGTTTTGATTAAAAAGTAACGTATTTTTGTCGTAATACTGTACGTAAATAGAAGGTTAATTTTGTTTCAAATAAAACGTCGTTTCAGTGTCAAAAGCAAGTTAAAGTTGTGGTTAAAATGTAACGTGTTTATAACGATAGCATTTAATTAAAGATGGCGTTAAAAACCTAGTTTTGACTTATAAAACACGTACATTTTCCGTTAAAAAGTCAACGACGTTACAACGTTAAAATATGCTTTAATAGTGTGCAATAAAATATTGTTCAATAGACGTAGGCTTGGCAACCAAACGTAGAAAACACGTCAAATAGTCGGTAATAGCGATGAAAACTAACGTGTTTAGATCTTAAATACGACGACCACAGATAAAGTTCTTTTTTGGTCACGAGTTCAACGTTAAAATGCCGTTATACACTGACGTTGAATCAACCACATAACGTTGAAAAACTGGTTGATTTTCGCCACACTTTGACGTTAATATAAAGCTTGGTCCAAGGTTATGTTTCAACGTTAGTTCAACGTGTCTGTGCACATTGGGCGGGAGCAGACGGAATACTCGTCGAAACTATAAAATGCGGAGGAAAACATTCAGAAGAGATTTCAAACGATTGGAATGAAGCAATAATCATTCTCCTATACAAAAAAGGGGATGCATCAAATTTATATAATTATAGGCCAATAAGCTTGCTATCCCACATTTACAAGCTATTCCCAAGAATAATAAGATAATAACCAATCGTTTGACCAATAAGTTTGACTTTACCAACCTAAAGAACAGGCCGGATTCCGACAGATAACACAGATATAGAGAAGGTAAAAAAATATGTTTACCTTGGACAGGAACTCAGGATGGGGAAAGATAAATTAAAATTTCAACTAAATAGACGTGTTAGACTGGGATGAACGGCATACGGAAAATTGGGTTACATAATAAAGATGAATATTCCACAAAAACTAAAACGACTAAAACGACTAAAAAGACCTTTAGCGAATGCATACTTTCTGTGCTATTGTACGGAACAGAAACCTTGGCATTCAACAAATCAATTGTCAGGAAAATGGCTGTGGCACAAAGAGCTATGGAACGCAAAACGGTAGAAGTAACTATAAAAGACAAAAAGAAAAATACATGGCTACGTAGTGTATCAAAAGTGGACGACATAGTGGAGCGAATGGCGAAGCAGAAGTGGGAATGGGCAGGCCATGTAGCAAGATCGCAAGATAGATAGACAAAAATTTTACTCAATTGGAGAACATGTGGGTAGAAAAGATCAACTGGAAGACTTCAAACGCGTTGGTCGGATGATATGAAGAAAGCGAGTGGTTTCAGCTGGCAGAACATAGAGCAGAATAGATCGAGGTGAAATGATGTTAAGGAGGCCTATGTCCATAAATGAACTGTGGAAGACTGAGAAGAAAAAGAAGTTTAAGTTATTATAACCACTAACACTGCATAATCGTAACTCGCAACGTAGAATAACACTTCCAATACAATTATTCGAAGAAATGATACGTTAACTTCTCGGAAAATTACGCTATAGTTGCATTCCGCTGAGGTTAGCTTCCTTATGCAGAAAGCTAAAGGTTTTCACATATCAACTTGTAGCTGCTGAAGTACCCCAGCAACTGCTACAGACCAAGAATCTCACCAAATCCTAATAGGAGCGTTTCCTACCGGGTGCACTAGCAGTGTAGCTTTAATTAAAGCGTTTTTAGCTGCTTCAAACGCTCTAATATGACAATTATCAAAGCAAACAGCTTTATTGCTGCTTTTGACCGGAATTACTACATCATGAAGTGGTGCCAGAATTTCAGCGGAATCTATGATAATAGGTTATCATTCCTATAAAGTTATGTAGCTGCTTTTGTGTTGAGGGCACAGCGAATTCCCTAATTGTGTCAACCTTTGAATTCTGGGGTGTTATTCCTTCTGCAGAAACGTTATACCCCAGAAAATCAAGATTGGCCCGACCAAAGGTGCACTTATATATATTTAAAAGTAAACCGAATTCGTGTGATTTGTAAAAAAATAGTTTAATATGTTATAAATGCTGTTCAACACTACCACTGAATGTTAAGCTATCGTCAAGATAGTAAAATACAAAAGAATACATCCCTATAAATAGTGCATTAATATACACCAGCTTCTCTGCGCATTTGATAGTCCACAGTTGATCAGCTTATAGCGAAAAGCTCCAAGAGAAGTGATTATGGATGTCTTGTCCATATGCTGTGGTGCTATCGGTATCTGGAAGTAAGCCTTTTTCAGGTACACCTTCATGAAGATAGTGGCCCCAGCAATCCGGTAGGTAAAATCTTGGATGAAGGGCACAGGGAACATGTTTCGTATTGTTATTGCATTCAGTGGTCTGTAGTCTCCACACACACGGTACGAACCGTCTGGTTTGGCCACGAGATGTATTGCAGAAGCCCCGGGGACTGCTGGATCGTTAAATTATCTCAGCGCCCAACAGCTCTTTCAAGTGACTTTCAAGAAATAGCAATTGATTAGGATTTAATCTACTATATTTTACGAACCTCGGTGGTCCTACAGTTTCTATACGATGAATTACAGAATGTTTAATAGGGGAATTCGTTTAACAATGACGGATATTCGCACAAAAAAACGTGATACGCACTGGGTATACTATCAGGGATAGTGGGGAACTTGTTTTGCGATAAAGCATTAGGTACTACCTGACGTATCACTGACGAAAGCATTGCTAATTGAATGCACAGTAGGAATAGGCGAAGCACAAGAAGTGTTTTTCACAGTGCAAACCCTTATAGCGTTATTAGGTACTGGTGGTGTCGGTTGCAATCGTTGCGAATGCAAATTAGATTTTGCAGCAAAATGCGGCGGGTAACCCATAAAGGTTTAATGCGGAAGCTTACATGCAGTGAACACGGAATACGCCTCACTCGATACAAGTCAAGGAAGAAACTGTAGATTCGAATACACCGATAGAAGTGGACGCGAAACATTTTCTAGAATGATAACCAAACATCAACGGATAAGCAGGTTGTCCTACATTCTGAAAAGTAGGTGAAACAACGGGCTGTGCTGTATTAAGATTTGTAGATGGCCAAGTTAGGGGTGCAAGTACGCATGATGGAGTGTAAACCAATACTTGGGGTGTCGTTGGAATCTGTGAAATGCAAGAAGCAGTTTGTGATTCGGTGCGACCTACAGAAAAGCGTTCACCTGCACCGAGGCGAGAGTTTTCAATAGAAAGCATTCCGACGACACAATTTATGCTTATTTTGTCAGCACGCAGAAAATCCAAACCTAAGATAGCCGTAATAATATTCGCGACGTGGAAAGACCATTTAACTGACTATTCAACACTATAACATATAAACCAATCATATTGCAGACATTTGCTTTTTTCAACCAATAACAGCAGGATATCAGCGAATATTGGGCACCATGCAAAATATTCACAAAACAATGTACCTACTCAAAAACTAAACAGCCTTGTTGCGAAATATCGCTTAGCAACCATGTTCTGTCCTTAGTGACATCGCTAGGTTATGTAAAACTAAACACCAACAAACTGTGTGAACAAAGTTTGGCTTGCGTTAAAAATTTTAAAATGTTGTGTTTTGGAAGTATTCCGCTGAATTTAATTGAGAATGAATAATTATATTAATTGTTGGATTATTTTTCAATGAAGTTAAGCGTTATGTATTAATATTGTTAAATAGTCGTCCCAAATACCACTCGAAGTGGATATATTTTTTTTAAATATTTTGCCATTTCCATAGAAGTTATTGCAAATTTCACTCAACAGCCTTCGGCTCGTGACATTTTTAATATGATTTTGTATCGTGAAATTTAAACGCAATAATTTACATGGAAACGGCAAAATATTTGTCAAAAATATATCTACTACTTGTGGTTTTACACTTAAATATTTAAACATGGAAAATTGGCATGTTAGCTGCACGCACCCTTTTATATTTATCCGGGTGTTATTGGCTGCAAGAACAGCTGTGGGAAATGGTGATTTTCTAGTGTTCATGCAAGAAACGTTTTTGGATAATCGAGATTTCCGAATCAGTGTCTACAACAAATTTTATGAAATGATGATATTATGCTCACCCATTGTTTTTGCGATTCTGGAAAAACGAGGAATTCTTCCAGATTAAAATTTTGTTCTTTTTATAAATTAAAACAGCACGGTGATCTGCACCGCGTTGGTTTATTCCTATATCTACTATGGTAATAGCATATTCTGGGTGATTGTTGAACATTAACAGGTCGAGTTTGCTTTGCAACAGTTTGTCGTGTATTCAACAAAAAAAAAATTCAGGATCTGGTCCATACTCACAATGAGGTGATTCAGTAAATTAATGTAAATTAAACTCAGTCTTCCTCATAACAGCGTGATCTCGATACCGATCCGAGTGCTGAATTCCAATCCGTCGACGCTTGGCGGCGGTTGGTACACGATTCGCATGTACAAAAAAAAATACGTGTAGGCCTGAAACAAGAATAAAAAAGCTATTTTATAAACAGTCCCTTCCATATATTCATTTTTGGTACTATAAATTTAAGTATTTAAAATCAAATATCCGTTATTAATAGGGTAAGCTAAACCGCCTCCAATCACAACCAATTTTTATTTTAGCTTTGTGCACGTGCAGCGTCTCACCACTCCTCCAATACGAGCGCGAGTGCACAAGTAGAATCTGAATTCGGAAGTGTAATTTTGCATTCGAATTGTTTGCATTCGAATGATCATTCGATTCTCAAAAGTATTCGAATGCGATGTATTCGATTCTGAAAAGTATTCGATTCTGCCCATCACTAATCTTGATGGTCACTGAAAACTGTTCCATTGGGTGGGAAAACAGACGGGAATAATATCAAAACGTTTTGTGTAGGGTTGACAGAAGATATCTGTGTGATTCAATGATACCAGGCCCCAATTATATGGGTGAAGACAAGAATTGTCGAAGAAACTCCATATACGATGTGCAAGGGCAGAAAATATCCAGAGAGTCGAAAACGACCAGTCTGAAATATCACTCACGTTAGAAAAGGTCACAGGTTGAAGTATAATTTTTTTGAAGAATGATGTTCGAAGTGTTATTCTACGTTGGGAATCACTATTATGCTGTGTTAGTGGTTACACTAATTTAAACTAACTGCATTTATATATGAATATGAATTGTATGAGTAGAATAAAAACAGTTTTATTGTTTCAAGTATCAATAAACAACTTTTAGTTATTTATTCGAATGTTTGCAACCTAGTCATATGAAACTAGGTTACATGTATTGAACTGATATAATGGAGCTTAAGGGCCCTAAATGTCTATATGGATTGAATTAGTAACTAAACTGATAATGGCTAAATAAAACTGTTCTTTTTAAATGAATATAAAGTTTTATCAGATATACTGCCCTTTAATAATTTATTAATCACAATAATTAATCATTTTTACCAAACTGGCTATTAGGTTAAAAAAATCTCTTATCCCAGGGTAGAATCTCTACACAGTTGAAAACTTACGCAATTGTATGGTAACTGTACTAGTACAAGTATGGCAAATGCTTCTTAATAAAATTAACCTCACTTAAATGGTCACGAAACTACACAGAATGTTGCGTTCAATTTTTACTCTAACCAAAGCAAGCTGTTGTTAATTACGTCACATGAAAATAACAATGAAATAAATGCAACTTCGTAACTAAGAAAACCTGTTTATCAATAACTGGGAACGCCGTTTCGATCCAAAAATGTCTCGATCCGAATTTCAAAAGGACGCCAATCTGCTCATATGCCTTTCTGGACCCCAGATGCTGGAAACTGCTTAAAATACGCCTTTTTCTTCCACTCTGCACTGTCTTTTGCTAGCCGGAACCGCTTTGCTCCAAGATTTACAAGATGCCGGTAGCTCCCTCGACTGCGGTGCTTGCTGTCTGAACTGCCTTCGCTGATGCCCCCAATGTCGCTCATACCTGCTCTCAGGCTTTCTGTACTGGTTCAACTCGTAGCTGCGCTTCTTCAAATTGTGGCTGTGTAGAAAACAAAACTTTTGCTGCTCCAATCTTGACTATTTTACTGATTACCGGAAACACTGCACACAACACCTTTCTTTGGCTTCGCTTCCCTAATACATTCGGTTAATTGTGTAAGTACACCTACTATGATCTTATAAATTAATTGTTTGTTTTCTCGAATTATCACATATTGTAAGGCTAACCTCACATTCGTTTATTTCACAACTTTATCTTTTTTTGGTATTAAGGACTCCCTCTCAATTGCTAACGCTTACAGGTTGCTTTATGCGTTTAGGCATGTTAGATAATTTTTTACTGTAACATTACCCGTAATTTCATTGACCACCAGCATAGTATGTCGCACTGAATGCAAACTAACTGCACGTTACTTCAAATATCTGAGCATATACCAAAATCATAGTAGGTAGCACTTATCATTTTAAATCATAACATCGAATTAAGTTAATCCAGAGTTTCTCAACCTGTGGGTCGCGACCCCCAAGGGGGTCGCAAGAGATGTATCAAAGGGTCGCGAAAAGCATACCAAATTTTCTAATAAAACAATATACTTTTTGTGCAACCGCGTCGTAATTATCAACTTTAAATTAAGGGTGTACCAACTAAAAATTTGTACAATTATATGTAACCAGGTAACCCCGAAAATTTGTTTGTTAATGGACAAGGTCTAGGCATGCAAAGTACCAGGTACCTTAGAAATCGACTGCTTTGATCATATGGTCAAAGTCCTACTTATAATTTTGCCGAGACTAAGGAGTTCCAACCCTAGTAAGGGATCTTTTACATGCTACACAACATCGTAGTAACAACATGGGATCCACGGCTTTACATCAGTTCCCAATGATGGCATTCTGTAGAGGCTTTCATCTGCATTTTTTTTTGTAAACCTTACAGGGATCGGGAATCGAACTCGCGACCCTTATATCGGTAGTCAGGATGCTTACCACTGAGCTACCGACCCCGGCAACCCCGAAAATATATTGTTATGCATGGTATTTCCCTGGCTGATGTTGACATTCTATTAAGTTTATCTAAACTTATGAACAGTGCTGCAAAAAAATTATCTGTTAAAAGAATAGGAGCGCTGAAAAGTTATTGACGAATTTATAGATCCAACGAAAACCGTGGAGAAACATTTACGGTAAAACCCCTTCAAATGCGAGCATTGTACAGTTCACTATATATGATATTATTCAAAATGTAGATAACAATAAAACTTTTAAGTAGAGTTGTTATTTTTGATAGCATATCTTCACCTTGTTGCCTTTCTGTCTTTCCTTTCTCCTTATGCTTCTAATTTCTTTCTGAATTATTATTTCTTCTACGGGCAGGTCATGGTCAATGTATATTTTTGCGTCTTTTCACTTGCCCCTTGTTGCCATTATTTCTTCCTTTTTAGTCCATACTTCTTTCGCTATCATCCCTGATTGTGTTCGATTCCTTACTAGGTATGTTTCCCTAATTACGCGTTGACGTGTAATTTCTCGCCTATTAGTTATTAGTTAGTCTCTCTCCACCTTCAATCAGGTTTTCTTCTTTAGGTTCCGTTAGTTTTACAACAATGTTGCTTTCCTCTTCCCTTTCTCCTGCCTTTTCGTTCTTGCTTCCAGTGGTTCTCTTCTTTTCATCAGTTGGCGTTTATCCTCTTTCTACTTTTCTTCGTTTATTGTCTTATTTGCTTTACTTCCGCCTACATTTCTGCCGCGTTTTTCTCTTTCTCGCACTTTTCAATTTCTCCGCGTTTTTCTTCATTTCCTTGGGCTTCTCCATCTCCTCTTTCTCTTTTTTGCTACTCTCAGGTGTGTTGCTAATTATTGCGTTTGCCGCTTGTTTCCTCTCTTCTTCTGCTTTTGTTTGGTCTGGCGATCTTAATATCGCGTATCGGAAACAATTTTGCGAAAACCAGTCTGCGCAGTTTGTGGTGTCAGATGGTTTCGACAGAAGTCAACGCATGTTGCACAGCGTCCACAACACACCTACAGCACTGTTAATTTTTATGCTTAGTTTAATTACGTTTGGGCTTATTTCCGATGGCCACGTTATTCGCTACCGATTTCCGCCTTTTCGTTATTCACTTATCTTAAACACAAAATACTGTGGCAAATTGTGAGACCATTCTCAATGCACGTACCATTGAAATTTATTTTTGCTACATTAAGAAGCTCCCTTTTAGTAGATAGCAACACCACTGCATTTCATTTTTGTTTTACTAAAGCTACTAATTAATACCAAGCCATAAAAATTGATGTTACATAGGGATTCATTTTTTATGTCTTTCGCATTCCGTTTCGGCAAAATTTAGATTGCGTAGGTCCATTATTGTTGTCGTAGGGCCAACCTTGTATACACATGAAGAAGAACCTTCTTGGGAGCGCCCTATACTCCACAATCTTCCTGGTTAGTTCCAACTATTTGCTGGCGATTTATTCTATTAAACCTAACTTCAGTTCACATTCTGTCGTCTTTGTCTTTTCTAATTTTAGCAACACCTACGTGGTTACCAGCCACGTGGCGATTACTCCCAACAGTAAGTGTTTTTCGATTTTTTATCCTTCCACCATTAATCCTTTTACAATGTTTACATGCTCACACACAAGTCCTTTCTTATAACAATTTGATCGAGCTCAAATTCGTTTCTTCGTCCGATAATTCTATCATAATGTTGCCTAGCTAAATACTATTTCACTACTATTTTTTCATGGACTGTTATTCAATTCTCCACTTCAAGAATAAGTTACTACTTACTGGTACTTTACTTTTAAGTGTTCCAGTGATTAATAACTTTGACAGAGGCATCCTCCTCCAGCACCTCAATTACTATAGTGTAACAGCCTTACATTTAAACCATATCCTTTCCTTAAAATATTTTTGGCAATCTTTACATTATTTTCCACAAAGTCGTTACTAGGATAATCGGGCTGCTAGCCACTATATTGAAATTAAATTATTCCAATAATTGTTAGAACACACGTGAAAAATACGGCATATTATCGTAGGTGATATGCTTAACCAAACTTGTAACCTCTTAAATTTATAATAACCAAAAGATAGCCTAAATGTACATAAATTATCAAACTTCTCATCCAGTTTCACTTGGTAGAAACTAAAATATACTTTACTAGCAAGCTTAGAAGAAACTTATTCTACAATAGACAGGTATCAAAAAAAAACTTGTTTA
Source organism: Agriotes lineatus (assembly GCA_940337035.1). Lineage (NCBI taxonomy): Eukaryota > Metazoa > Arthropoda > Insecta > Coleoptera > Elateridae > Agriotes > Agriotes lineatus. The sequence goes on from CALNHX010012904.1 coordinate 18,801, forward strand.
AGAACATTCAATTCAACAAAGTCAAAACACACCATGAGAGACCACTTGTTTTATCTGCAACTTCTACATTGCTAGCCCACTCAAGGGTTCGAGTGCTTTTTCGAGTATTACAAAAGTCTGCATTTCATCTACTGCTAGGGACGCATAATTAAGAGTTTAATAATAATAATAATAATAATAATAATAATAATCACTTTATTACCATGTAAAAAACAAAATCTAAATACAATAATTAAAAAAAAAGAACTGGTAATCACAAGGCGAGATTCAGGTGGGTATAGGTAAATATCCTATACCCTCTGATCTTCCACCTAACCTTGAATTAAAAGATAATTAACACAAAAACATAATCTTTTGCCTAATTCTACTTGACGTAAACACTAAAAGAAAATAAAAATTAATATCCTGTGACGACGCAGTTGAAAATAGTAAAAAAATGTAATATTTAAAAAAACACTAACTAAACATATTATATATAAGCAACATTGCCACAATGTTTATAATAAAAAAAAAGTAAATATATACATACATAGACACATATAATTACCACTACAAATAATTTTCACACTGTCTCTGAAACAATTCACATCGTAACTTAAGTTTAAATTGCACTGGACTATATATTTTATAGAGTTTTGGTAAGCTATTGTACATATGATATACTTGAAAAGAAAATGATCGCTCGAAACAAGCAGCAGAATGTAGCGGAGGCGTGTGCACAATCCTAACCTTATTTACATAAAGTACAATATTCAATTTTAAAAGGAAACACAGCAGCTATTTTTGTTGTTACCTATATGTTAAAATTAACAATAAGAGGTTAAAATTCATATATTTCGATACCTGGTTGTTACGTGTAATTTTACATTTAGATGCAGCCAAGAATTTTTCGCTTAAATACATTCAGATGCAGTTTAGAGCTTTAGATTGACCTGCAGTTCCTAGGTGTGTATTTGGTTGCATACTCATTTTTGCATTTTTGGATGATTTTGAAAAACCTTAATATTTAGGGGATTATAGTAAAGTTTTCAAAATACATTGAGAATACGATTTCCGGCGGCCATTTTATGAGACTGATTTCGTGAGATTATTACCTTTTGGAGCTGCATGTGATTTGAAATTTTCACTTTATGTGGATCAAGTAATTCCAAAATTATTGGTGTATTCTGTAATCGCCCTTGGGAAATCTTGTGTGATATTGCTGGAATAAAGCCAGTTATACTGGGATAATTATATATTTCTGCAAATTACTAACTCGAGGCCATCCAACATCTTTGGTATGTTATTTGTGTTCCGTTTGAACATCCAGTTCGATATCGTGTGATTTCAGGCCCCTTAGTGTCCGATTAGCACTGCTGTTTCGTTTTCCAAGTTTTGGAGTTCAATTATGCATGTGGCATTGATGTTGCACGCCAAAGCACCTGTAGGACCAACCCCCACGCCATTCTGAGCAACCCTCAATCCATGTGGTAGCCTTCAAACGCACGACTTCTCACCAGTGTGACACCACAAGGTTTTTCGCCAGTATGAAAGAAAAAAGCCCATCACTCTGGAGGTTATTTCAACTAGTGGGCAACATGTCCGTGTAGACAACCTGCATGGCTGTTCTGCCGACGCCGCTGTGACCAATTGTGCATCGTCAGGTACCTCCTAGCGATTTAGTATACTAGAAATATCGTTCGAGCTAGTTTTGTGAAAGCCTATGCAATGTGCCTACCTTGTTTATTAGTAATCTTCCTAACCGATGTTACCGAGACATTAAGAAATTCTGTGTACCTATCTGCTACGTTCACCTCGTGAAATATGTATGCGGAATAGGTTATTTTCATTTTGTGTATTTAATATCTTCTTCGATTGGCAATATTGCCTTTGTTAGCCGTTTTGATCGGGTTCAATAACTCAACATTTTGAAATTTAACAAAACCTTTTGTAAGAGTTTTCGGGAGCTTGATTATAACAATTAACACCTTGTGAGCGTTAAACATACACAATTTTAAGTGTAAGAACTCCTAGACGAAAGGTACCAATTCGAATAGATCGCGATTAGGTAAACCAATTGATCGTTGAAGCGATTTAATGAGAACTTTAGATCTCCCGTATTCCGTTACCGAAGTTCTAATTTTTAAGGCACTACCGCACAGTTGAGATACATGTACTCGAGCAAATTGCGAGCTAAGATCGTAGAGTTCTGTTTTGGCTTCAAATTTATTAACAGAAAATCCTTGTACATTTTATAAGTATAACTAAAATTACATCTACTATTCCATTTACAAACAATTTATTCTATCATAGATTTGTGTTGCCTTTTTCGAGTACGGTGCAGAGTTTTGTATGTGTACATACTGTAAATAAATAATTATGTTACTTTCAAGCTATGGTGTTTTCTGTCTTTTATTATTTTTATGAAAGAGCTAAGTGGTTAAGGAACTTACACGGCCACCTGTAGGTTTTTTTATAAACGTTAAGATCTGTTGGTCAAAATTTAATTATATTTTTATGAATGCATAGGTTATTATTATTGGAATTCCACGTTTTATCCGTCTTTTAGCCAAATTATGAAATGGTTATTTTTTAAAATTATTGAAGTATTGGTGTATCTTTTAAAATTTCATTTACTGCAATATTGATAGGTACTAGGGTTATTTATTAATGCGCCTCACGATTTGAGTTGAACATAATTCACACAGAAATACTATTTATATAGTTCTTCCAGTGGATAGCAGACACAAATATCCATAGTATGGGATATAACAACAAACATAGCTGCTGTATTTCCTTTTAAAATCAATGTGT